>VVHJ01045266.1:18935-41065 GCA_015107715.1 Tylochromis polylepis
TGCAAGAGGTGTGTGTGTGTGTGTGTGTGTGTGTGTGTGTGTGTGTGTGTGTGTGTGTGTGTGTGTGTGTGTGTGTGTGTGTGTGTGTGTGTTTCTTGATCTTCAAGTGTTAATGATGCAAAGGACGTAACAGAAAACATACTTTAATTTGTAGACATTTGTTTTCAATTAACACAATTAAGTTGAAGAAATTAAAATAAATAAATAAACATCCATATTACTCTATTTTAAATTTAAGCATGCATATTAAATTACGGCAGCCCTGCTGAGAACAAACCAAATAAGAAAAGACATACTAGATGTAAATGTATATTCTTAGCATCTTGAACTGTTATGATTGCACTTAACTTTGAGCACTTCACTCTTAAAAAGCTTAGTTACCAATCTTAACTTTCTTTATTGCTGGCCTCATATGCATTCGTGAGCATCTGTTGATGCAGTAATACTGCAGTCTTAAAGCGGTTTAAACTGACATAATCATGAGGTTTTGCACTGTCACACAAAATATACTTTGTCAAGGTTTAGTGAGGATTCAACTGTATGCTGTCGCACATGACATAACAAATCCCAACATGGAGTCTTTGACCTACCCCAGCCTGTAATTCAAGCTGCTATGAAAATTGTTACAGGGTTAAAGCTTACATGAAGCCACGATGTCATGATGGTCATCCTGTTTTTGGTGTATTTACTCATTACACCTTACAGAATAACCTATGCAACCAAAATAACATGACAGACACATGTGTGGCATACACACATTTGTGTGTATTATTTGCAAGTTAAAAAAACAAAACAAAAGACACATCTATAATATAAGTGCTCCCAACCTGGTTAGCCAAGAAAGCTAAAAATGTTCAAAAATCAATAGAGCATGTATAGCTTGTTTTAATTTTGAAGAAATTATATCTACTTTTAAAATATAAAAAAACTATAACAATATTTCAGAATCAGTGTATTTTTTAAATATGATTTATTATTCCACCAGTAATGAATCTCAGTGATTCATTTATTCATTTCATTATTTGCCCATAAACATCCTGGTTCCCCAGGAAACACATGCAATTAAGGAAGAAAGATTATCTCAAGATACAGAAGATTATGTGATATATTTGATCACTCTCAAATGATCATCCAAACCATTCATGCAATCAAAACAACGATATTCCCTTGTTTCTTTGATATATAACTGATAACTTTTGAGGCTCATTCTGTCTCTCAAATCTGTCTCAAATAATCTCCCTTCAGCATGGATGCTGACTTTCTCAGCACACAGCATCATTTCTGTCCAGAACCCAAAATTTCTAAAAGGATTTCAGTCACTTCTTAAAATAGCTTTAGCTGTCAGAGCATCATGTGATGTGTTGCTACTAATATTCAATTCTTGTTCTGCTTTAAGAACAAATTCATGTCTGGAATTCTAATGTTGATTTTCTATGGGTTTTTTATTTACTGACTTTACTCGTAAAGCCTTTTGTAATATGATTGTGAGCATTACTATATTAATCATGTTTAATGTTAGGATTTATATGCCTGATCCATTATGCAGATGTTAGTTATGATTGGTGAATGTGAGTAGCAGACCCATAATTCAATCAGGGGTGCTATCTACCAGCAAAGTAAGGCTCAAGGTTAAAGACTGAAGAAAACTACTGTGGAAAATCTTTAAAAGGATCACTTCGACAGCCCAGATGCATCAACTTTGATTGCTAAAATGGAGGAGGAAAAAAAATGTTTGATGAATGCCAGTTTGTCTGTGTTGTATACTGACATGTTTTTGCTTTGCTGAGTTTCATAGAAGTTATACTGATGACATGTGCCAGGCAATACATAATGCCAACTGATGCAAGAACATGGACAAGCTGTCATGTGCTGTATATACTGCCTCCATATCCCAGTGCCCAAACTAATTAAAACAAACCCCAAACTCTGTGATGGGTTTTAATTTTAATCAATAATATATCTGCTATCTGGATAACTTGATATCATTTTGGGCATTGTAATTTAAAGCACGCGTTTCTGCCTTTGACCATATGAGTGCTGCTTGGCAAAAACAAAAGAAATTTTATTAGTTTTTTATTGTAATTTTATTTTTTGGTATCAATCCAGGTTTTTTATTTTACAATAAAAGATACACTTAGATCAGTGCACAATTAAGACGTGAAAAATATTAGATTTCTTTAGATTTATTATTTATTGTGCATTTGTTTAATTATATATTTATGAAGATTTTTAGTATTATCTTTTAATCGATATTTACTTTAGCATTCAATTTCACACCTCTCCTGTGTGATAATGACAGATGGTGTTGCACAACTCTGCCATAAACACTCTTGGTTTTCACTGGCTGATTAAAAATGTGAAAATAAATGACCGTTGAAATACTGGATGTGAAAATAAACTTACAAATAGAATACAATAAATGAACATATGAAATTAATGTAGTTTAAAAAAAACATATTTATTGTTTGTCCCTGGTTGTTTAGCTATTATTACCTAGTATATTATGTAAGCATTATTTTTAATGTATCACACTTATTTATTTATTTAATAATCTACTCCCCCAAACACTTTTATGCTGCCAGAACAGTTTATTACTGTGACAAAAGTACCAGCACTTAAGTGTTAGCCAAAGCATTCATGAATATGTGCTCATTACACTGCTTCTAATTTCTTTTCTGCATGAGCCTTACCAAAGGTAAACTTAAACTGATCAACTGCCAGGTGAGGCATCACTGGGAATAAAAGCCATATGCATTCCTTTCACACTTTTGCACAGAGAGTGATGCAAGGCAGACAAGCAGGTCCAGCTATTGTCTCCTAAAGCCCTGCAAATCTGCCAGAGTCCCCCACAGGCAGCGGCTGACTGGATTCTGTGCCTGTGACAAGCAAGTGACAGATCATCGCCAAGGGGGGTTAAATCTGTCCATAGAATAATATAGCATGACTGTCTCTCTGAAGAATACATCTAACGGCTAATACAACTATCACACCAACCAGGTTTCATCACAGCATACTGTCTTTGTGACATCTGCAGCACACACCCAGTTAAAATTAACCAACAGCACACACTTAGGAGTATACTGGGGTGTTGAATGGAGGGTGAAAGGGGTCAGGGAAAACACTTTGCTACTGCAAAGATGGCACCGATAAATGCAGAGAGGTTCTATTGGCTGTGCTGCAAGATAAAGGACAGATAGAGTAAATAGGTAAAAATGGGCACACCAGGGAGAAAGCCAAGGGGCTCGCATAGTCTTTGTGGGTGGTGACAGTAGCCACATCAATCCGGAAGTCCACTGATACACTATTAAATGAATTACCGTCAATTATTTTTCATTTCCTTTAAAAATTTTCTCTGACAATCTTGGAAAGAAGGCTGTTTGCTTTCTTACCAGGGGGTGGATGAGAAGATCGATCATTAATTTCATCTGTGTGTGTGTGTGTTCAATAGAGATGATGGATGTGTAGTCTAGCATATTATAAAGTCTCGAAGCGGTGAGAAACAGTATATAAGCTGCATTTCAACAATTTCAAACCTGTCAGGACAGGTTTGTACAGGGGGCACTACACCTAGGGTTTAGTAGGGTTTACATTAATGATTAATCTGACATTAATTTCATTAATTGACTTATCTTGTCTATTAAATCTAGAGCTTAGGCTGATTTTTTTTTTTAAATTTTGTGTTAATTTCAAGTCTGTTACTGCAAATGCTCTTTTTCACCCTTTTTTAATGTCTGACATTTCCTCCTGTTTATATTTTTTGTGCTAAATCACTGGTACGGTGGACTACAAATTTCTTTCACCAATATTTTTACTTTATCTTTAAATGTGGGGAGATAAACCCAATATTTTAAGCAATATTTCCCAAACTGTCAGGATGTTCCTTAGAAGTAAACAATCTAAAATATCTGCTAGTGTTTTGTGCTTCATCTTGTTGCTTTTTCAACACTGGCTGGCTTTCTCTCCATTAGAAGTAAAATGTTTAAAAGTCCATCTGCCAGCCTGTAGCTCTCCAGTTTCTGGCTCCCTGTAGACCTCCAGAGCCAAGCAGGTGCATTCCTAATGCCATTACTATCTGAAGGACAGATCAACACAGACATATTAAATCCTGCTTGGCTGATTTTTGCATTTTGTTTGCTCTCAATTAGAGACATATGCCACAAGCCCAAACACTGGCGCCTGTTTCATTGTGAACTTTTTCAGTTCCCACAGCAAAGTCTATGACCATACGTGCATCCATATTTAGCAGGCGAGCTCAGCCAGGCACTTTGTGAGCCCAGTTATTCACCCTTGCTAGCTGGAGATTTTCTCCTCTATGCCTGTTGCAAATTTACTTTTCTGATAACAATCTGATCCCTGCACAGGATACAGCAAGCGAAGGGTGAGGGTGGTGCCAGAGCAGCACTGTCCAGCATCTTGGGCCAAATCCCTTCCTTGGACCGGGATGATAATAGTGATTTGATGAGCTAACAATGCCTCTAATTTTACAAATACTGCAAAAAATATAAAAGAAACAGTAGTTGTATCATTTGTAAAGCTCACCATGTTGAGTTTGAGCTCCATGTTTAGGACTCCTCCACTGTCTAAAACGGGCATTAGGTTGACGGCGAACACAGCAGCCCTGTCCGGTGGAATCGATATATTTGGACCAAAGAAGACGTAGAAGTGCACAGAAAAGGTGTCCAGCTCATTGCGCAGAGTAGGACGGATTGGCCAGCACTTGTTAGTGTCTGCAGTTGGTGCAAGGTAAATGATGCTGTCTTCTGAGGTGTGCAGGTGACTGCTGTTCTGGGACAGGCTTGGCAGGGCTGCCATTAACAGTGTATCAGATAAGGAGAAACCCATCGCTGTTCCAAAAGACTGAGGCATGTTCATCGAGGAGCTGGGTTGTGCTTGGTCTTTCAACAAACTGGGTTTGGAGCAATCTGTTCAGGAAAAAAAAAAAGTCAAAACAATGAGTTATTTAATTTGCACTTATATGCACTATAAGCAACAGAGTCTCTATAAATGTTTGAGCTGGAGCTCTGTGCTTTAGATCTGTGCTTACTGGCAGTGTTTATTGTTTGCTAGTGTTACTCAATATCATTTATTCTCTCTGTCTGCTCTCGTGTGACCCCCGACTGATCACCAAGGCAGCCGCCCACCTTGCCTGTCTGTTAGAAGGTGTTTCTCCTCACGGAAATCATTTCATAGGGAATTAATGGGTTTTCTATAAGGTCTTGACATATATGTAAAGCACCCAGAGTAACCCATGTTGTTACTTGGCACTATATTAATGGAACTGAAACCTAATTATTTCATTCAGCTGGCTTCCAGAATATATACAGCAAGATTCAGTGCTGTGGATTGCCTCTAACTAGATTGTAGACTGCATGTTTTCCACCAACACATAGAAAATCAATGCAAAATGGTCACTGATGTTGAATGGCGAAGTATCATCCAGTACCAACAGTCCCCAAGGGGAAAGGATTTCAAAGGCTTTTTAGCTCAACCTCGTTTGCATATTATTGTCTCGAAAGGGTTTGAAGTATTTTGATGTCCGTACAGGCAGGTGGAGAACACCTAAAAATACCACAGCTGCAGGTAAAATTTGTGTAAAATCTGTAGACGAAATAAAATAAGCCAGAGACACCGTAAGGACAAAGATGTAGCACTTGAAGAATCCTGAAAAAAATCTATAGAAGAATTTTGCTGTACCAGCAAAGAAGGCAAATGTCACCCACCTGTCTCCAAAAGAGCCAACCAATAATTAAACCAGAAAACATGTTAACCAATCACATCATACATAATACACATCATAATACATTCAGCTGTGTGGTGGCAGACATATTAACTTATTTCTGTAATGATACAGAAAAGTCCACCTTTTGTTTTTCTTAGCTTTCTGTATCTAAGATGATGTGAATTAGCATTATATTTATTCAGTGCTGAAATCGAGTACGTTTTTAAATTAAGCTGTAAACCTTTTATATTTATGTCATCTTTAGTGGTCTTGGTGACCACTAAAATTAAAGCCTTTTATTAAAGTCTCTTCCCAACATAACTCAACACAACTGTGATGCAAAAATGGCTGCTGAGTGGCAAGATTATATGTGTATGTACAATAAGTACTGTACTGTATTTGTGTGGGCGGCCTTTCTTCCCCTTTCATTCAGAGCATAACACACGAACCCTGTTCGGTTGTCTATTGAGGACAGAAAAGCTGCAGTGATGAAATGCTTTATAAACAGCAACAATAAATAATAAAGTGCAACCTAGTTTTACCACACTTTGTATTACTAGTGACCGTGACACCTGTAAATTGGACTGAATTCAACTATGGGCTCATATTTCTGAGACAGCTCATAACAACAATAACCAATAACAGAAAGAAAGGTGAGGACTCCAGATGGTCTTCTCCCTCAACCTGAGCTGTTCTCCAATTTAAATCCACAAAAGGTCAAGTAAGATCTGCCTGGCAGACAGGGGGAGAGACAGAGTGTGAATAATTAGTATCTGTGTTTCCATAGTAACAAAGTGCACTGTACAGTGTGGAGCAGAGGGAGGGGATCGCTACATGGAAGTGGACGTCCCACAGATTTGTGAGCTATCCCCATTGAGGGAGCATAAAGAGTATCTCAGCTCTCCACAACCCAAAAACAGCATGTAGCACTTAAGTATGGTATCATTTGCCTCTTAGCAATCCTGCATGAATCACCTCAGTTTGGTTTCCAGTCTTTTCTTGAAGAAGCCTCTTGATGATCTGACTGTGTCTGGCATCCCTTATCCCATCAAACATAAACTGTCAGATGCATGAGCATTTTGGACACTCTTTGAAAAACATTTCCCGATTTGTGCTTAGATAAGAGTAGAACACCTAAGATTTAGTCTTTTATGTGCATCTGAAAGCCATAATCCTATACTTTGACTGCATACCTTTGAATACGTGATATGGCATGCTGCAGAGATCCACTCTGAGCTTTCGTTTGGCCTAATTTATGAGGTGAACCACACAAGCTTTGTCTTTTAAAGCAACAGGAAGAAAAATAAATAAAATTACAGGCAAACAGCTCATGGATAAACACCCTAATTAATCTGCAGATAATAAGAAATAAGAAAAATCCAACACATAAACATCTAGTAAAGCAGTAAAAAAAAGAAAAAACTTTAATTAGCAAAATTGGTAAAATAGTTTAATTTTTTAAAAAATGGTCTGAATCTCACTGTTTGAAAAACCTTGAAGTTCAATTTCAATTCAATTCAATTCAGTTTTATTTATAGAGCTCCAAATCACAATCACAACAGTCACCTCAAGGCGCTGAATATGAATATGAATATGTGTCATTAAAACATTAAGGGTAATTTAAATCAAGCTATAACACCAATGCACAAAGATGTCTCCATATCGTGGAATTCAGGGAAAACAGAAGATAAGGGGGTTTGGGTTTTTTTTTTTATCAGCATCTCAATTTTTAGTTTAATCTAACTCAATAAAATTATTATTTTTTTTGTTATGGCATTTGCAGTGTACTTTTTTAATTCTTTGCAATTGCTTTTCCAGCACTTGTCCAATTAAACACGATAGATAAACCAGGTTATTAAATATAAAACTAATACTGGTTTGTAATATTTTACTTTCATAAATTTAAAATCCAGATTAAAAATAAAGCTTAATGATGAAATTCTCAAAAAGAAGAAAGAATATATATGTATATATGTTTTAATTATAACAAATTTATTAAAAAAATGTATCTTTTCATATCTAAATTAGTATATTGACACATAGCAAAAACTTTATTTACATTTAGATGGAAATAATTTATTGTTGATGAATGTGTTGAATCTGGAACCAAGGAGGAACTATGCTACACCTATGCATGTTCCCTCTTAGGTGGACCTGAAAAAAGTATAACAAGAGCAACTACTCTGTCTGCAGCTGTCTGCGTCTCCATTCACATCTTAAGATGCTTCAGCAGACCTGCTTTTGGAGTTCTTTCTGCCATCTGTTGCCTTTACTTAAAAGCATGTTCAACTGGGCTGAAATCAGGGGAATGTTACGGCTATTTAAGAACATTACATTTCTTTGCTTTTAGAAGCTCTTGGGTTAGTTTGCAGTATGTTCTGGGTCAATATCCCTCTGTGGATCACTTCATTTTACAGCATTTGACTGAATCTCACGAAAAAACAAAACAAAAGCTATATCTATGTACACTTCAGAATTTGTTCGACTACTTCTCATCATCAAAATACTGCACTGACCCAGTTCCACTGGCAGCCATACATGCCTATGCCATCAAATTGGCTCTACCATACTTGACAGATGATGCGGCATGCTTTGATCATAAGCGCTCCCTTTCCTTCTCCATACTCTTCTCTTGCCATCACTCTGCCAGTAGTTTGATTTGTATAAAGAACCTTGGTCCAGAACTGGACAGGCTTTTTAAGATATTTTTGAGTTAAGTCTCTTGTGGCTTTTCTATTCTTGAGCGTTCCCATACTCCCATACGTTCTTTTGAAGTTGCCGACATGTCTTTGGATCACATATGGAGCTCTTGTGAGCATCTACTAAATGCAAATACCAATTCAAGTACAGACCTTGTATCTCCTTAATTTAATGGGAATTAATGAGGATTTGGGTTTCACCTGCTCATGACACTGCTTATCAGTCAGTTGTTCAATTATTTTTAAACCCATTAAAAGTAAGTGACTGTGCAAAGGAATAATAATAAAAAACATTTAGAATTCATTTATGGTTAATGCAATGTCATTATTAAACTCCCTGATTTAAAATGAAAAGTCTACAGCTCTTTCAAACCTCTTTTGTGACATTTTAAACTGACTGTGGGAGTTTACAGAAACTATGTCACTGTCCAAATATTCAAGTGTGATTTTGACATCTGTGGGAAATCTACCTCATAACTTATGACGTAACAGGAAACCCCTCTTAACCCCACAATGTAACCTACAAAGCCACTCAGTTGTTGCGAGCTGCATTGACCTGATGTGTACTATAATGTACATGTGTAGTTACATTTTTCCGAGAGGTGCAGGTCCGGTTGCGTGGAAGGTTACGGCATAAGATTAAAAGTTATGTTGTAAGTTACAACAGATTTCATGCAGAAGTCTAAATCAGGCCTTATTGACATAACTAGAATGACCAGAAGCAAATAGCAGTGAAAGTTATGTAATATTAACCATCAGAGTCCATATTCTGACTTCATGACTCTTTAACTTCAGGTCTGAAGGTGACTGAAATGAATGCTAACTGATACCTTTTGTCTTTTTTTTAAATGTTTTTATAATGTGTTTTTTCTGATATAAATAAAGAACACAAATTTGTTGCAAACAACTGAAATTAACAACAAGCCAGAAATAAAATTTGGCAAAAAATATGGCAAAAAAACATCACACTCACCTGTGACCTGCACCCCGATGCGGAAGTAGACGTCAGAGTTACTTAGATATCTCTCCACCAGGATATAATACCATTGCTCCCAGGCAGGTACAAGGGTGACTAATTCACAAGGGTTCCACTCCCTGCAGTCGAGGGCACTTGAGTTATGCACTGGCGGTGCCCGCGCTCTTATCTTCAGCACCACGGGACAACTGTCACTACTCTTGTTCTTGGTGCTACAGTTTACCAGCTGAACCTTCACCTTTGATATATAATTGGGGATGAACACTCTGCACAGGCACACATAAACACATGTTTTAGGCATTATACCATACAGTAAAATGTAGACCTCTACTAAGTAAATAAAATGTAATGTTCATAAAAGTTTATTAGACAAAAAGATGTTTTTAAGCAAGCAGTTCCCTTTGCACTTATGTAAGTCAGCTTCATTGAAATAATTGTCTTTTAGATTTGTTGACTGTTGTGTATCAGACATGCATCTATTCTGCAAAGGCTGCTATGTTAAATCTTTATAGTATATATTTTATCCTAAGAAAATTAAGATAGGGCTTCAATAAAAATATATATAGTAAAAATATATAGTACTGTATATAGTCCCGTCACATCATTTATGCACCACTCATAATAGCAGCTCTCCTTCCTTTAGGCACCATAGCAAAGACCATGAAAAAAATGAAGATGAACCTTGGAAGCAAAATCTTATTATTCCACTCAAAAGACTCAAAGTAGGTGAAGTTGATAAAGGTGTGCAAACTAATCACATACAGGAATTGCATCTTTTAAAATGAAAATGCAAGAGATGTTTAAAAAAAACCCTCATAACTTAAGAGGCAGATGAAAGATTAGGCTGGGGAAGTGTTACGCTGCAAAAAAAAAATAAAATAAAATGCAATTTTCTCCTGGTGTCTTTTCTCAAAGTCAAGCCATTGTCAGGTTTCTAGAGGCCCACATAGGAGACTTACTTATAAAGTGCAGATCTGTTATGGACTGGGATCATCTGGTCAATGAAGTATCCAGGGTAAAGTACTGAAATCCCAATCAGCCTCTGAACAATGAGCTGAGGCTGGAACAGATACTGGCATTCCTCAGACAGACCCTACAAAGATAAAGCAGCAGTTGTTCAGATTGTATTTTTGTGGTTAACTCACCAATTTTTTTAAAAGCTGGTAAAGAGGAGATTAGATATCATTCAGACCGACTGAAAATTCCTAATGGACTGTGTGCATTAAGCCTGTCAGCCTCCTGGATTAATATCATTCCGTCCTCCCCCTCTCTGCCACACAGCGTAACATGCACCCACTATTTTACTTGTGTTGTTCTGAACCATTAATGCTTGATGTGCATTACTTTGTGAGATGAGCCGAGTAGACAGACTGATTTAGAGCCAAGAGACCGTGCATTTGTTTCTACACTTGATCTGCTGTAAAATTTGTTTGTAAAATGAAGAGAAGCCTTTTGCACCTGATTCAACAGGACAGGTGTGAATGCCAAATTAGGCCCTTCATTTCTGTCAACTGATCATTGACCCCTCCTGCTCTCGAGTCACAATTACTGTGGCATGTCATTAGTCTGGAAGCTGCTGGGGTGACCCTTTGATTTATTACAGCCTGTCGCTTGAACATGCCCATGCATCTTGTGCTTGAATAAAAGCTCAACCAATATGGGCTTTTGAGAGGAAATGGTTTTACACTGCGAGTCCAAACGGTTTTGATGTTCAATAGCTTTACATTTGACCTTCTTCATACCAAAAGCGATGTGGGCATTCATTCATTTTCCACAGAATTTCACTCTTGGCAAGATGTTAAAGCCTCTAAAACTCCATTAGAGCCATAAAGCACTAAAACTCCCTAATGAAACCCTGTCTAAATGAATTATTTTAGCTCCTTCAGTCAAAATTGCCCACTGAGACGATGTAATTTTAGGGTTCGTTTTGGAATATACAGTATGTCAAAGATTATCAGGTATACCTGGAGAGCTGCAAAAAAATAAAATCCTTTTAGAGCTTATGTTCAACTCTATTCAGTTGTATCCTATTGTATTTGAGTCAGCAGTTAGTATTGTTGTATTGCTGCTGCACTGAATTGACAGGACATAGTACCTGTCAACCCATTCTCATCCCAAGGTGTCAAATACAACGGTTTGCCGCTGGCATCACAGAGATAAGCACAATGCTATCCCCTCCCTTGGAAAAGGTGTAGCATTGGCCTAGAGCAGGGGTAGGCAACTCCAGGCCTCAAGTGCTGGTGTCCTGCAGGTTTTAGATATCACCCTGGGTCAACATACCTGAATCAAATGATTAGTTCATTACCAGGCCTCTGGAGAACTTCAACAAGTCTGACTTGTTTTGTTTTGTTTTTTTTCATTTGCACTCATGTCTTTATCGGGTATAGGTACCACAACTACCTGTTTAAGTTTAGAAGAATGTTTTACAAATGTACTGCTTCACAATATTAGCCCTTCTCTTACAATAATGCTCAAGGGCACCAGTGCACTCTATGGGGACATATAATGAAGGTTATTACAGAACTCCAATCTTGATCTGTAAAGAATAGCATATTCTATTTGCAATAAAGGACATTTCAGCAAATGCAGTTATTCTCTGTGGCTCTGTTTTCAGTTGCTAAATCCTTACTTACTCTTAAGATTGGCATTAAACTGAGATTGTTATAAATGCTGTGCACATCTCCCTTTTCTGCTTGCATTGCCTCCAATTGTGTTCACTTTCTGAAGGAAAAACATATTGGTTGCTAGAAAATTGCTTCAGAAAGCAACATTTTAAAAGGTTTGTTATTTCCATCTATAGAGTGTGTCATTGGAAGCTGGTCACATTTAAGCCATGGTGGCTTATATCCCCAAAGCCCCCAAAACAAACCAATTCTTCTGTATATGTGATGCTGCTGGCAAGTTCTGATTATATTTTTGATTGTTGGGTATTTCAGGTGCACTTTTGCCAGTCAGTGGAAACCACAAAGCACAAGTGAACACCATGCCAGTGACACATAAATTCCCTGAAATGGAAATCAGCAGGTGTTTATGCAGCCAAATAGGAGAACACGATGAGATGAAGAAAAACTCTCTGACACTGTTCAGCCTCTTTAGGTTCTGCAGCACAAACTGGAATACTAATGCAAGGGATCACTTACATCATTTTTATTTAATTTTTTTTTCTGCCACAAAGGGGAGTTAAGCAAGCATGAAGAAAATGATTTAGATATCATTAAAGTTATGATACATAACACTTTGACACAAATAAGCTTACATTTTGCCAGTCATAACTGGTGAATGATGTGTAACACAAACACGATTCAGTCTTTTCATTTACTGCTCTAAACAACTGATGCTGGGTGCAGAGGGGTTTCTATTTTTCACAGCATGGATGTAACGCTGGCAACATTGGTCTAGTGGTTCAGTACTAAGAGACATTCATTCAGAGTATTTGTTTTCAGTAAAGCTGTAGGAATTCTGGTGTTTATTTGTGATAAATGTGCAGGCTCACCTTGACTGAGATCTTGCCTTCATCCTTGGGTAAATGTGCTGCCAGGAACCAGTCTCCAGGGAGAGGGCTGGTCACGTTGAATGCTCCTGTTGTACGGTTTGGAAGAGTCCAGGTCAGAGTCACAGCAAAGGACCCTGGGATGACTGTATCCCGAGGGAAGCGGGTGTACAGAGGGTTGATTACTGGAGGAGCCCCGGACCTGAAGTACCTATTAATCACAAAGCCACAGTTCAGCCTCCTTAGACCTAATACTGTCATAAACAACAGGAACATCTGCTAAATATTAAAGTTATCCATGGGAACAGCTAACAGCAGAAGTACAGCTGGCATCTTCTACACAAATAAGAATGACAGCAACAAGTCCTTAGACCACACGTCTTCAAAATATCATATGTTTATACACCAGTCAAAGGTGTTTCAAGCATGGAGTTAATTTATTCAGTACATATCCATCTTTGACCTTTCTTTTGATCTCAGCTATACACCTGTAGAGCATTGACTGTACTGCGCACAGTTATGACACCACCACACTGACAATGCAGACAGACAGGCATATAAACACCTGCCAAAGCACTCAAAATGGTCTTTGTTCTGATTTCTGCTAAAGCAAGTGTTTCCAAGGCCATGTTTCGGCATGACAAACACACGCACATACTCACAGCTGGTACCATTTCAGATAGAGAACATTGATAATAAGCTCTTCATATCTGAATGGAACAAGTGCGTCCATTATTTCAGACGCTATATCACTGAGTCACAGGAGAGTGACAAAAATAAGTAAAGCTCCATACAGCTAACGGCTTTAAAGTTTCTCCTTTTGTGAAGGCTATAACCCTTTATTTTTCTAAATGTATTTAAGATGCTTATAATCATCCACAGAAGATTGAAACTTTAGTTAAAGAACAACAACAGAACAGTTTTAAGGCATACTCGGTGTCTTACACAGTCACATTGCGGTTCGGGCAGCTGTCTCCAAATGTGCCCCCTTGCTCCTTGAAGGTGATGAGATTCCATACGGCCATCATGGTGTCGTCAGGCACATTGAAGTGGAACAGCTCCACACTGGCGAAGGAGTTGAAAGCACTCAGCTTACGAGGCGTACGGGTGAAGTATTCAGTCACAAAAAGGCAATCTGCAGGGAAGAGAATCAGAGGAATGTGTCCCAAAATATTTGTGATGGTGGATAGCCTTTAAGCCTTATCAACCCATTACTCTGCTTTGTCACAACTAAATGTCACTTTCAACATGCTGATATACACATCATATTCTAATGTTATAGGTACTGTATGTTTGGCATGTTACCGGATTAGTTTAGAATGTTACCAATTTAATTTGGTAACATTTCTTTTCAATGCATACAAAGTATAGCTGAGGTTAATGGAAGTTGCAAGAAAATAAAAATGTGACTTAATAATGGTATTATATGAAAAGTCAGGCGATCAAAGTGATGTAGTGTCCAATGCAGGGCACTATATCACAGGATGGAAAACAGTTTTACTGCCACTATTACTTTAAAGTAACAACGTCCTATAAATCTTGAAGCAAAGCTGCAATGAAAAGATAGACAAGACAGGCGTGTGCTTTATTTTACTCTGAAGTGCAGTGGTTGGTTTGAGGAAGAGAAACTTTGACTCAACTGACTGAACATCCCATATGCTTTGACTGATGGATGTAGCTGGCAAACTTAGCGTGCATGTGATCAAACAAATAGATCACAAGATTGTGATATTTTTTAAAAAATGAATAAAAATAACCAACAGTAATGACATCCAACCAAATGGGATATTGCTGTGAGTGGGACCTACTACAGAGGGACTGGGGAGTGTAGTATTATAATCTATCAAATGTATTGTACAGTGTAGTATGACCACTAAACTGGAAATGACCCTGGTCTTCCTGGATTTCTTTGTATGTTCATGTATTCAATGTATCTATAGCTCCACGGACGTTTATGGTAGCCCAAGAAATAACTGTCTGCACATCTCAATTTGGAAGGCTGTCTGCTTGGAACAACCATCTCACTAACAAACTAATATCAACATCATTGAAAGCACTGAATCATGATTAAAGCTCTTGCTTACAAAGAATAAATATTTAATTATGAACATTTCCCAATTTGCCTGTACTATCACTGCTGTGAATAGAGAACAGAGTTAAGGTGACTCTCTGTAATGGCACGTTTCTCCTTAGAGGCAGCAAATTATTTGTTTAAGAGGTAAATCATCAAAATATGTGATCAAAGACTTTTAACTCCTTTAAAAGAAGCTGCGGGAGACGGATATATGCAGGCTCACTCACGTCCTGCATAATGTCAAATCCTAGGATTACATCCACCAAAGCCTCTCCATATAAATGCAGCAGACAAGCAGCAGGTGTAATCTGCCACATTACCTACATGAGCTGGGCTGGCATCGAGCACAGCCAGCGGGTGGGCAAAATCTGAGGGAAATTGTGTGCAAGTCACTTAATTGCTACACTAGAACATAAAGTGTCTTTTAGGTGAGGCGTTATCATAAATATAAACTCAAGTAGGTAGAAAAGAAGGCAGCAGATTATTACAGGAGTAATGCGGTGGCACTTTGATGTTTCACAGGAGGAATATGCTTCCACTTGTGGCTCATTCACTTTCTGCATGTCAGCTATTAAAATTGCAATAGCTGTGGTGACATTGTTTGGGTTTTCTTTTTGTATCACCTACAAATTGTACAAAAATATAAATAATTTCACACCACTGTTTTCAGAATACAGTGACTAGAAGCCTGGACTTCTAAATGATGACAGTAAAATAACAAAACAAAACAAAACAAAAAATAATAAATAAAACGAGCGACCCTCTACACTGAAACGGCAATGAGGTGCAGATGTGTAAAGAAATAGGTTTTCTTGAATGCGTAATACCTTCTTATGTTTGCGTAAAAGGAGCAAAACAGTTCTTTTCTGTCCCCCCCCCGACATTATTCCTCCACAAAGCACTCACCTATGGAGGCAACCTTGAATACTAAAGATGTATTAAGGAAGCACAAACTGAGAAGAATGAAGTGGCTTGCTGTCAAGAGCGAAAGCCTAATCCCATACAAAGCTCCCAGCCTTTATTTGAGCCTCATTCCAGCCCTTTGCTGGACTGTTATCTCTGGTATATGTGAGCCTTCTTTACATTAAAGTTCTTCTTCACTCTTTCATTAACAGACTGTGACTGGGGTCACAGTCTGAAGTGCTATAACTCAAAAGGGTGAGTTTGGCGCTAACACTGCTGGAGTCTGCAATAAGCCTACATTCACTGCTTGGCTGATTAGAAAGAAACAGACATGATTTTTTTTTTTTTTTTCCATCTACAGATTGCAGCTAAGACCACAAAAAGTGTAGTTACAGTGGATCGGTCAAAAAGCGGTTTGAAAAGAAGAAACCGCCGATTTTGCACTTCTGGAAGTAGGACTGTGTGTGAATGGCGATTACGCTATTCAAGAGGAATCCTTAAATCATAATGAATTGCTAATCGTCACTTTCTCCAGGTGTCATAACCTAAGGCACATGAAAGCCACCATTCATCATCAAAAATACACCTTCACACAATCTCTAGATCACTAACAGAGGGTCAGGGCTGTCACAGCAGGTCAAGAGATGGTAGAGGGAACTAAGAAAATGAAACTCTTCTTCCTTTTTTAAAACCTTTGGTTATTGTCATTTTGCCTCTTCAGTGGCACAAACTTAAAATCTTAGAGGGGATTTATAGCCAAATATTCTTTTGTATGAAAGGATTTTAAAAAATCATTGTTCCTAAGCATAGCTTTTAATTATCATTTTTGATCACACGTTAATATATAAGGCTTGATTTTGCTTATACATGTTAATTGCATCAGCGGCTTGTAAGTAGTGAATATCCTGAAACAGGGTGCGTTTCTTTGGCAACTGTCACAACCTCACGTTTACATTTTTAGAGTGATTTCTAATGCTCTCTAATGTGCAAGCTACATAGAGGTGGTTACTGTCACACTTAATTGACAAGACAGGCTACGTGTCAAACATGTCGAGATCTCAAGATCTGAGGTTGTTGTGACAAAATGAATACAGAAAATTAGAATAATGAACTGACATATCTATTTTCAAGCTACGCGTGAAAAGCTCCAGTCTCGGTGACACTCCAGCAGCCACGCACAGAGACTTCACTTAACGTGAAGGTGTAAACATGCCAAAATATCTAAATATGTTTGTTTGTTTGCCAGCCAAATAAAGACGTTTCATTTGAAGATAAAGGCAGCAGAGTGCTTACAGGCTTTCTCACAGCGCGGTTCTGGATTCAATAATCTCTTCAATGAGCACCTCCCTACCACTGTTTTACTCTGTTAGAGGCTTAATATAGACATAATCCTGCTTTTTGTCATCTCAACATGGGATTTATCCATTAATACTTAGCTAGGCTGTCTTTAAACTTTATTTTTTGGAACAGCAAAAAGTAATTGCTGCTTTTCAAAATTCTTCATCCTCTAACAGATTTTAAAATCTCTAAAAATAAAAACAGCTGCTAAAGATCAACCATCTGGAACAAGAGCCACTAAATGACACCTAATTTAACACTGACCAGTGATAAAGTCAGATTTTTTGAGTCAACACTATTCTCTCCTTCATCCTCCTCACATCCACCTACAGAAACAAACGCCTCGAAGATAACACACAGCCATAAAGATTACTGGACCTTCCACTTCCACAACGGCAGATGCAGACACCAGAGATGTTAAACATTAACAATTCATACACATCTAAACATGCACAATCTGCCTGTCAGTCAACTGGATCAAGTGAATTAACATCAATTATGTTATGGCGAAAGAATAAAATTCCTCTGAGCAAGCTCTAATTCTCTGTTGTCTCTGTTATACTGTGATATATCCAAGAAAGCAGGGAAGGAAGGGTAAACTGGGTAAACTGGGCTTTCTGTCTAAAGCCGAGTATGTCAAATGAGTTACCAGAATTGATGAAGCAATACAGCAACAAGTCAGACAGACCTGTGTGGTCCTTTATGGCCACAGCCAGTACAGTCCGTGCTGTAGGTATGGATTCATTGTTACAGGGAGATTTTTGTTCCACGCCTCAGTCTTGAAGCAACAAAGAAATATTTGTGGATAGACATAAAAAAAGAAAACAAATCAAGGAGGACACTCTTAGGTTCTGTATAAATAAGATCTTTTTTAAGGAAACAAATAGAGAGAAATAATAAGAGCATGGTGCACTTTTCTTACATTTAAAAACCTAAAAACAACTTAATTTTACAAAAGTCAACTTCAAAATTGTCCCATTATCCAATTAAACCAGTTCAGTTCTTATCTCCTATCAAAGTAGGTTAAATTTAAAATAGGAAACAACAAGGTTTGACTTAACCTTTCCTTTTATCCGATTACTATGGTCACATTTTGTAGTCAGCAGTGCCAGCGTGCACTAACTTGCCTTTGAGCCTTCACATCTCAACAAAACAAGAACAAACCAAAGGTAACAAGAGTCAACACGTCCGGACTGATCTATTTTCTTGTGGCCACATTAAGACCTCCGTATCGTAGCCTACAACCTATAGGAGCTTCACTCAGTGCATTGTGAGCCATAATTAGCAGCATCCTTCCCCATGCGTCACGTAACCGAAGCCAGTCCGTGTTCGTGAAAACCGTTTTGTCAGTGGCCGAGACCGAAAGCAGCAGCTGTGGATGTTTCGGAGACTGAACTGAAGCCAGAGACAAGGATGAGATGCTGCCGCCGCTGCTGCCGCTGCTGGGAGGATTTCAGCACCCCGACAAAAGGAACAGCTCTCCGCGAATCAAAAGCAACACTCACTGAATGGAAACTCACCTCCAACAGCGCAGAGATAGGTGTAAACAAGCAAGAGGAGCCTCGGAGGGCTACATCCTGAGCCCAGGCGCTCCAGTTGCCACATCGTTAAAAGCAGAATATTTTGTGAGGGGCTCCAGCCCGGGTGCAGTTCTCAGACGCTCTGCTGGTCTACATTTTTTCAGATATTTGCCAACGACCAGCTGTTTGTGCATGACGTCATTCAGACGACGACGGGACAGCGCCTCCTCTTTGGCTTTGATTTGACAACCTCAATATGTCGACTTATTTCATTGGACCTCGGGCCCTGTCAGTCCGGCGGTAGTGCATACGTAGATTGCACCACAAGGATTCACACTTCGCCGTCCGGGCCACCCGACACGGGCACGAGTGAGGTGTGAGGCTGCAGCTGCCCCTCGAGTCTGCAGCCTCTTCTGCCAGGACCCAGGACAGAAAGTTGGTACTTTCGAGGACTGGAGGACTTTATCTTATGTGATCGTGTAAAAGCCTCAAAACTAATCAAATAAGATTTCTAGCGATTAATACATTCAGAGCAACTGATTTGGGTTTCTGTTAGACCAAAAAAGTAATTGTGCAGAAGCTCCACGTGTCTGTCTAGTTTTAAAAACTAGCAATATACATACTGCTTAAAATATCACATTTTACGTGAACATAAATACAATGAAAGGAAAGGGGGGGGAGGCTAAAAGGATTTATTTGAATGATTCATAGTTGGCTCAATTTGGGCAGCAAATATAGAAGCAGTCAAACCACAGTTAACAAAGCACAAGTGGACAATGACTTTCAACTGAACTGGAAAATGGTCATTACAGTTATTCAGTGAAAATTATTTTAAAGTGAATGAATGTACAAAATATACCTGAATTTGAATTTTTCATTTTAAGAATGGTCATCAGGTGACGTCTTTGTCAGACAATAATCATGCTACCACCAGGACACCATTACCAATGACTCAGATTCTTATTTCTAGGCCATGGGGTGACATGAGTCATAAGTGTCCCAGCAGATTTATTGGGATTGAGTATAATTGATCTGCCATCAGTGAAACATTAAACTGAAGCGTTAGAGCTGAACTAAAAAAAACTGTTTGGAGGGTAAGAATGTCAAAAAAATGTTACTGATGTGTAACTCTACTTATCTAACACTAACTCACAAACGATACGTCCAGATGAACAGAATCAACCTTTTGGGACTAACTCACAAAGACTTTAATAAATCCAGCGCACTGGATGGATGCCACTCAAATTGCCTAGGGTTTCATTTAAGCAGCAAAATATAGAGTACAGAGTAGTTTGTCATGAACAAACCAAATTTTGTTTAAATTCATTTATGAATAGTAAGCAAAACAAAGATTTGCTTTTTTACATCAGGTAGCTGGCATAGTTTGATGTTTCACTGATCTAAAACAGAGAAATCCACTTTCTTCTTATCCTTGACCAAATAAAAGTCAAAGGTTTGACTATGTTACGGAACAAGGTGGGCGACAAACAAAAGGATTCAACACTGGAACCTGAAGTAATGATGATTGTGGAGGAGCGCAGAGCTAAATAGTTACATATTCTTTAGTTGAAGATTGTATTCAAACTACAATCTAAGTAAAAACTGATTGAATTAAGAGCTGCAAGATATGTTATGCAAACGTGGTTTCTTATAATTACTTTCATGTGGCGATGGAATAATGCAGCAAAAAATAAATAAATAAATACAAAATAAAATTAAAATCTTTGGTTTGTTGCTATGATTCAGTGCAGTGTCTGCTGCAGCCACAGTTTACTCTGAAGCCTTCCTCAAAGTTCGAAAGATTGCCAGACTCCCTAGATACCACGACCCACGCATGGCAACCCACTGTGTATGGCTGGCCTCTCTATGAGGTACCACAATATTCAACTAAGGTACTGTTCTGTTTCACTGTGACTGACTGAAACTGCCTCTTTTAAAGCCGGCCTTTTCTTCTTTAGCACTTCAATGCATTTTGTTTGTGAATGCGCTCTATACGCAGACTCAATTTAGCACACAGGCACAGACAAGATGCACAGCACTCACACAAAAGGGACACAGGAAAATATATGCTTATGGTCATCTGAATCAGTGCTACCAGTGGCCAGGTCTGAAAAATCTGCCTCTGTATTGCAAATTATCCCATTACCTCCTATTCCTGTGAATCCTAGGAGGAGTTCACATCCTCAGAGGCAAAACGTTTCATAAGTTTAATTGCTACTTCAATTAAAAGTAGTTAAAGTCTGTAGGAAAGATCACTACGTCTGCAAATAAACAGCTTCAACACCTGTACCACTTATGTATCACTTACATGTCAAATGAGTCAAAACTGTATCACCTTACAGTAACTGCATTATCAGACCTCACAGTAGGAATTCAATCCAACAAAAGTCACTGCACCTTTCATTGTGGAAATTTAAAGCTCTTATATTTATTCATTTTATTAATGACACTCTCAATCCTTTCCATTATGAAAGATACAAATATTATAGAAGCTCCTGGAGAGAAATAGTTGAGTAGGTCTTTTCCGGAGAGGTTTGTTATTCTACATTTCTCCACTTTCTACTACAGAGGTATTCTGATCCAAGCCAGGCAGCATACTTGAGCATGTCATAGTTTTTATTTTTATTTTTTAAGAACACTTGTATGAAGCTTTTTTGCTGTGTGCTTTGAATTGTCATGTTACACTATTCTTCTTCTGCCAGGCTTCTGGAGACAGGAAATTATCTAGTCCACAAGAATTCATGGTGCAATCTACAAATGTCACCTCCCCAACACCTTTTGCACTCATCCATAACATCAAACTGTGCTTCACTGTCAGGACAATGCATTCAATTTATAGTTCCAGGCCAAGTTCAGGCCAAACATGCCGGAATCTATCTGAGCCAAACAAAGCTCTCTAGGTCTCATCTGACTAAAGAATTTGCTGTCTCCCCCCGCCACACTCCCTGCCGGTGGCTGATGCCCTCGGCTGTCGGTGCATTGGTGGTTCTCGGTGTCCAGGACTGGGCGCTCAGGTACGTACCAGCTCACTCCCTGCGGCTGCTTGGTGGGGCCTGGCGCCCGTAGGCCCGGTCGAGCCCCTTGGACCTCGGGCCTCTGGGCCTGGGGCTCAGTCCACTCTGGCGTGGCTGGCTGCCGGCAGAGCCTGCGGGCTTGCCACCGCAGCCCCCTGTGGCTTCTGCACCGTGGCCACTGGGTGACCCCACATCTGGGGCTTTCCTCAGCTCTTTCCGGAAGGGTGGCGCAGCTGCTCCTCCAGTGGTCCTCCTTGGGCTCTCGTACTCTGGGGGGCCTCTGGATGTCTGGGCCCTGGATCTCCTCCATGCCTGCTTCATGCCCTGGGGGGCGTGGCTATGGCTTCCCACATCCTCTAGCAGATAATTACATGGAGAAACCTGAATACAAGCGCGG
>VVHJ01045269.1:0-11799 GCA_015107715.1 Tylochromis polylepis
CTCTACAGAAAGGTAAATCGGGCAGCCTTTTTCAACAATCCACAGACCACCAGACTAATTACCAGCATCATTGTGACCTTTGTTGTCTTGTGGATCCCATATCTTTCCATAAATGTTTTGGCTGTGTCAGCTATTTCCTTGAAAAATGAGGGACTGCTGAAGTTTTGTGATGACAGCTGGAGCATTGTTGGAGCACTAACATTTATAAATAGTGCAGTGAATCCACTCCTGTATGCCTTTACTTCAATTCGTTTGACAACTCTGCACCAAAAATTTGCTCAGCAGTTAATACAGAAGTTCAGAAATCCCCAAAATCTGACTCTGTCAAGAGATATCAGTGTGGAAGCAACATCTCAATGTTGAAGGCTCTCTGGAGAATTACTTTTCCCCTTGTGACACTGAAAAAGGCATTTTTGGTCAAGAGATTTCTCTCCTGCTGTTACATATAGGGTGTGGTGCTCTCTATTTGTCACAGTGAGCTGTTGATTTTTGGCTTAAGCTTGAGATGTGAAAATAGATGTTTGTTGACAAGGAAGCAGACTAATGTTGAAAGAATTAAAAGACCCATTAAATTATAGGAAGTAGAGGAAGTACCTGTGTGTTCTTCCTAGTAAGAGTGGGAACACAATGAAAAATGACTTCCCCATAGCTGAAAATGTTCTGTAATAGTTTTAATATTTCTTAGAGAAAGGTTTGTCAGTTCTGATGACATGTTTGTGCTTCACGAGGATTTGATGAGATCAGCTGGCTAACTAGAGAATGACCCTGATTCTGGTTACCTTACTCAACAATAAAGTAAATTTCCCAAATACTATATGTACGTAATATTATATGTAAATATAGAAACGTCACAAAAAGGTACTTAAATTGTCTCCTGTAACTCTGTATATCATGAGATTATTAATACTGATGCAATTAATAAGAATAACTTCACTTCCCCGTAGTAATTAGTTGAAGTGGAGCCAATTTTGGATTAGTTTATATACTGTTGCACAGTTTTGCTTTTACAGTGCATCATATTATATACATTTCTCAACTGTTTGACTAAAACCTGTAAAGGTACAATTATATCTGGCACAGTTACAAGTACCTGTGTGTGTTCTGTTCTTCCTTCAGAAAATTTTTCAGAGAAATTCATTTGTATTTTTGGAAACTTCACTCACTTCAATTCTTTCACAGCCTCTGTGACTGTATTCACCGGAAAATCTCAACAAAGCTCTGCATTGTTCTTGATATGTTGAAGAATTGTTATTCTATTAGCTTATTTACTGTTCAGCTTAAAATATCATCTGCTTTCACTTAAAGTAGCCCTGTTATACAGCGATATTATGCTTTACCACTAGATGACAGTAGAGGCTTTGTTACTTCATGGTAGTAGGAGCCAAAATAAAAAACAGAAAAACTAAACTAAACTAAAAAAAACTGACTGGTTTTGTCTTACCTAAGAAAACAATATTGCAGCATAAATTAATTCCCCTTATTTGTTTGAAAAGCTACTTCTGTGTCCATTAATGACTTTCTCAAAATGTCATGCTAAAACATCATGCTTTTGTTACAGGCCTTCAATTGGGCTTTTTTTTTCTTTTCTTTTTTTTTTTACACAGAAAATCAGAGACAGGAGACAAGAGTTGCGTTCAGTCTGCAGGCTCTTCCTCGTCTTTTTATTAAACAGAATTTTACACCATTTTTTTCTTTCTTTTACCCATATGTTCCTTTTTCCTCCACACATTCCTCTTGTAACAAAAAACATCACATTCAATCAGGTTCACATTTTAAACCAACTTGATTACCTTGTTTATTTTTTGTTGTGTTTTTATGTATAAATTTACAAAATAATGACCTTACATCAGTCTCCTTATTTACAGTAAATCTATAACTAAATTCTGCTGTTGTCCAGCTTCAAAAATCATTTTGTGCAGTAGCATTAACACTGCGACTAACCTGCTTATCGTTACCGTTGTAAACTCTCTTCATATCTTAACGTGTTCAGCAATACATCACATTATTAAACAATAAACAAACATATTCCACAATCTAACAAAATCAATATATGCCAGACTCTAGTTACACGTAGGAACATAATGTGTGAGATGATGTAGAAATCATGTTAAACAATCGCAAACTTTCAGTAACTTCAGGATAGAAGAGGTGTGTCCAGGAGCTACATTTGTCACAAAATAAAATGTATGCAGTAAGGCCTGCCATCTCATTACACTATATGTGGAAAAGCAACTCTAATTACAACTGGCAGGAAAGTTAACTTTCTCTCTATCTGTGAAAATTTACTTTTTTTCCAACATTCTGGTCCCATCAAACTAACACAACAAAAAGCTATCATGTCCTTATATGTGCACTGCAATTAGTTCACTCGCATTACTATACAGAAAAGTGGAGACAGGAGTAATGAGTTGCATTCGGTCTGCAGGCTCTTCCTTGTCTGAGGTAAGGGAACTTTGCAGCAGCCAGCAATGCTATGCAGAGCTATGCAATGCTACTTCCCCTTTGTGGTGATCTCCATAACCCCAACTAAAAATCAGTGTAATACTGCAATGACACAAAGCCTTTTACATAAATAAATTCTTAAAACTAAATAAAATTGTGACCATACATTTGTAGGTGTCACATTTTCCAAAATGACAGTTAAAATAACACAAAAAGCATGGCAATCATATATAATGTCTTTCACAATCAGAATTCACTTAATTGGCTAAAAGATCACCAGGAGCTGTTTTTAAGGCCAATTACAAAAAGTACAAGTACTTCCAGCTTGGAAAGGTCCGCACTGCTGAGCTGGATTTCCCAACATGACCAACTGGATGGGGCAGTATGCCCAGAATGGTGTTTTTGGGTCCAGCTGGATAAATGGTGACTTGTTTTGGACAGACTTCTGAATTATTTGGCTTCCCATACAACATTTCTACTAAAATGTTGCTTTGAGTTTTATATAAAGCTTTTAGGCTCAAGAATGTAATGATCAGCACCAGTATTAAGACAGTTCTTTTTAAACACACAGCCCTCAAATTTGAGCTTCTTGCAAAGTCACACCAGGTCTTTGCCACTCATAAACCCACTGCTTTGTATGTTCAGACCTCTTTACAAAGACTTCATGGATCCAGTGGCAGTGTCTGGGGATATTTAATAGGTGTGAATCTCACTCCATCATTTAAGTCCCTCTGGGATTCCCTGGAAACATTGCTGTGATCATTCTCAAGCCAAACTGGGAGAACATGTCCAGTCTGAGCCAGAGTTTGATGCTGAGTCTGGCTGTGTCAGACCTGCTCTGCTTGGTTACCCTTCCATTGTGGATATACTCATTCCTCTGTGGCTGGACCTTCAGCCTGGTGCCCTGCAAACTCATAACATACTTTGTGTATTGCAGTCTTTATGCCAGTCTGCTGACTGTGACTGTGCTGAGTGTCCAGCGTTACCTTCAGGTGGTTCACCTGCAGAGGAGTTTAAATCGGATAAGAGCAAGGAAGCTGTTGGTTCCACTCTGGCTGGCTTCAATGATCCTGTCCACTCCTGCTTTAGTCTTTCGACAGTTATTTGAAGATCAGCAATGGACAACATGCAGTAATCAATACTCCTCAGAGGGCCAGAGGATGGCTGTAGTGTTGACAGAGACTCTTGTAGGATTTGTGTCACTTTCTGTCATTGTTTTTTCATACGTCAGTCTGTACAGAAAAGTGAATCAGGCAGCATTTTTCAACAATCCACAGACCACCAGACTGATTACTAGCATCACTGTGACCTTGGTTGTCCTGTGGCTCCCATATCTTGTCATCAATGTAATTAGTGTGGCAGCTATTTCCCTAAAGAAAGAGGGCCTGGTGAAGTTTTGTGAAGGCATTAGGAAAACTGTTGCAGCATTTGTATTTGTAAATAGTGCCCTGAATCCACTCCTGTATGCCTTTACTTCTAATCGTTTGTCCAGCCTGTGCCACAAAACTGCTGAACTTTTCATACAGAAGTTCAGAATTTCCCAAACTATGTCCACAGCTCTCACTACAGAAGAAGCAACTCAATGACAAGAGCTCATTAGGAAATTAAGTCAAAACATCTCCTCTATCCTGCTGATACAACCGGGGTGTCGTCCGCTCTATTTATCACAGAAAGCTGTTGGTGATTGTTGGTGTAATGATAAACTTCGACATTAAGCAATACCTCCCCTCAAATCAGCTGTATGCTGATTACAGCTGGTCCTCAGACAGAGGAATTACATGTTTGTGGAAAAGAATTAAGGAAAAACATTAAAAAGAATCAATGTACACATTAAATCGAATACCATTACATGCAAACAATTTTTACCTTAAATTATAGTAGAATCTCCTTTTTTTCTTTTTCTTTTTTTTTGCACATTGGTTTTCATGGAAATAGGCCATGACGGGTTTCTTCTCTTTTCTTGTTTTTTTTTCTTAATTCTTGTTTATTTTTAAAGCATTCTATATTCAAGGGTTGTTGTTTTTTCTCTTAGTTATAGCATTGTTATTGTTATCAGGAGAGAGAGGGAAGGGGGAGGGAAAGCATTGTACTTACTGGGGTGCTGAGCTGAATGTGGTTTTGGAACAAGTGGGGAATACAGGGCTTGTGTACAAGGTACAGCCAGAGAGAGGTGGCAGAATACCTTCCATAGAAATGCAGTGAATGTATGGAAAGCTCCCACAGAAGAGGCTACAGCACTTATAGATGAACCAGTACTAGAGGCTTCAGGATTCCCAGAAACAATGTTTTATGGATTTTTCCATATTACAGAGGTCACACCCCTGAGTATGATGACACTTAATGTAGATGCTCAACAAGGATGACCCAAGGCCCTCTACCACGCCATTATAGAAAATAAAGACTGGACTTATTCCAGAGACTGCTAGCGCTTTAGTGTGAGGACATGTCGTGCAGGGGAATGATGGTTTGTTTTTATTTGGTGTTTAGTTTCGCATGACTTGTGATTTTAATATTTTACAGTTTTGGTTCATTTTTGGTTAAAGGCAAACTTTTTGTATGAGCTTGTATGGTGTAATGGTTAAAACAATTCAACTCTAGTAAAATGTTAGAGAGTATAACAAACCACTAACATTATAATATGGGTTCTTTTCTTTTATGTTGGTACTGAAAAACATTAAAATATGTTGAGTTACAAAATGCAAAATTCAAAAAGTTGCAAACAAAATAAACATATTCAAAACACATACAATTTTGTCTATTTTGTCAATAAAATAAAAATTAAAAAAACTACTAGATTCATTCCATCACGGGCTAAAAGGAAAAAGATGGAGCGCAAGAACAGGCTTCATGCAGGTCCTCACAAATCTACAACCCACTCTGATCTATAACAAAAATCTATAGACATGCAGATGGTGAACCAGTCAAGCAGGATGAATGCAGGTTTGGATTTAGTGACGACGTCATATTTGAGGTCAAAATCTGAGACATGTGGACACAGATCTGGGTGGGTTCAACAAATATATACACATGACATGTGCATAGAACAGCAAAGCTTTTGTTAAAGTAGGAAATTAAAGCAATTTACAGTCAGAATTATGGAGACATCTGCTGCTTTTTGCAGTTATAGACATGTTAAATTTAAATGTATGTGTGAATGAGCATGCAAATGCCACATAAATGAGTCAAGGGCAGACCCTTTTTTAAACCCCTGCTGCTTTATTTTAACAGCCAGTTTTGCTGCTCCATGCAGCAATAGTCAATTCATTACACAAGCTCCTCCCCTCTCCTTGAACATGATCCCATAGTTTTAATGGCAAATGATGTGTATTACACACATGAATGCTTAACGCATTTGCACGAATAGCAGGATGTGTTGGTAGCTGATAATGTAACAAGTGCCTTTTAATGAATGTAGCACATAAACTTACATAATGCAGCAGGACGTTTCATGTGCGTTTATCAGTTTGCCATATTAACATCTCAACAGCATTTTCCTTCCTCCTTTTACAACACCACCCTCTAGTAGTGCAGTTTGGTTTCTAACATTACAGGAAACAGGATTTAATGCAGTTTTCCATGTGTCATGTTTCCAAGTGCTTAAAAAGTAGAAAATATCCAATTCTATGCCATAAATATTTGAGTATGAAAATTAGCGTTCAACCTTTATAGATGTTTGATTTCTACTTCCAGGTGTTCTTAAAGTGTTCTCTAGGAATCTATAAATTAAAAATGAAGATTCATGGAAAGAGCTATGCAAAAATCCTGAAGCCATGTTCAGCATTACAGTTTCCTTTTTATTTGTTCCTATTTGACTACAACTTGTTCACCTGAGTCCACATTTATCACTATCACTCGTTTAGTGCACAACACTGCCATCTGGCTTGCAGTAAGGAACAACTCAACTCAACAACTCCTCCCACAGCGGTGATGTCTATCTGCTTCCTGGCTGTGTCAGACCTGCTGTGTATGCTTACCATTCAAGTGTGGTTTTACTCTTTCCTTTACAGCTGGACCGTAAGCCTCGAGGCTTAAAAGTTGGAAACGTAGCTCGGCTATTGCAGTGTTTATACAGACTGTGACTGCGCTGAGCGTCCAGCGTTACCTTCAGATGGTGCACATTGAGATGAAGTTACATGAAGTTGAAGCAAGCAGGCTGCTGCTTCCACTCTGGCTGGTCACAGTGATCCTGTCTATTCCCGTTTTAGTGGTTCTTCTGGTAAAAGATGAGCAATGGACATGCTGCAAATCTCACTATGGCTTTGCTGTTGACAGGGTTCCTGATAGGATTTGGGTAATTTTCTGTCATTGTTTTTGCATACATCAGTCTCCACAGAAATGTATTGACTATATATTAATTGATATTATTCACAGCAAAGTGATGGAGAGAAATACCACTGTCTGCATTTTACAGTGAGGCCAAGAGTTAAGTGACCAGCAGATGGCCCACTATTTTCATATGTGGGTCAGAAATTTCAATCTAAATTAAAATGATGTGTGTACCTTTTAACATCTCATCGTAATTGAACTATCTTCCAACAACACAGTCTTTTTTGGGGGGGCTTTAGTCAAATGTTATATTTATAGTTGTAATTTAGTTTGTAAATCTGACATTAATCCAAAGTTTCACAAAATATACAACATTACTACCAGCAAAAAAATAGATTAAAAAAAACAGAAGATAAAATAAAAATAAAAGTCGTAAAAACTCAAATTTATCATTGTTCTTACTGTGGATTTAAAAAAATCCAGTTCAGTTGACTGGTTCCATCAGTTTTGGGGCGCAAAGGACTCATTAAAAAAACAAAAATAGGGGGCTGCATTTAGGGTCCTCATAGACATCCACAACCCATACAAAAAAGTCTAACAGGATTGAATTACTCAGTTTCCCTCTGGAATTAATAAAGTTTCTCTGATTCTGAATCAGCACCATGAATGTAGTTTTAGTGACCCCACAGCTTGAGACTGAGACCATGTGGACACAGCTACATGCAGCTGTAGTTAAATGAATACACAGGCTCTTCCCCTCTCATTGATCTGATGCATGTGTCATTTCAACAAGAAATCACTTGGAAGAATTGAACATGATTTATTGTGAAAGACCAACTAATGTACTTGGCAATTAGACTCCGATGAGCTGTCATGGAAGAACAGAATCCCTGCAGTGATAGGATTTAGGACAGGACCCCCCAGACGCTGGTGGTGGTGAAGATGACTGAGGCTAGATGGAGCTCTGGCTGAGGTGTCTGAGGTGGAGATGGGTTGGAGGTAGGTAGAATGAAAAGGATTCTGAAAAGAAGAATGACAGACAGCAAAAATTTAAACCATGTGAAATGGAGGCTGATTGGCTCAAAGAAGGCAAGTGAAAAGATGATCAGACTAGAGTAATGATTTCAGTATTGAGACTGAGCGTGGAAAAGCGGCAGTCATGTAAAGAACAGAAAAGCAGCCGAACATCCAGGAAAGCAGGCAGATGAGGGATTACAGATCTTCCTAACTGAACTTATGCATAAACTTCATTTGAATAGCAAATGATGTGTATTACATGCATTAATACCTAAGGAATTTGCAAGAAGGGTTTAATGCAGTTTTGTTCAGCACATTTTTGTGTGAACAACAGTTTGCAAAATAATCTCACTTCAAGGTTCATTTAGGTTCTGCTCCTGTGGTTTTAATTTCATTTTATCATCACGTGGCGATGTCATTGTCTTAGTTTCATGTTGTCAACTTCTGTTTTTTGAGTATTATGATGTCAAACTGACTGCAAAGAGTCTAAAAAAATGGTTGTTTCCAAAACATAAGAAAATTAAGCACCATGACATGTAAAATCCTACGCTGAGTGCAAATGTGAAATTTAAGTTTGTTTTGTTTTTTGTCATTTGAATCTGCATCACAGAGTCTTTATTATTAGTTCACTCTTTGTTTGTTCACTCATTTGACTGCACACATATCATCTCTTGCTCAGTGCACATCATTGTTAGAAAACCTGCAGCATGGCACAACTTCACTCTACTGTGGTTACCTTGAACATTTCCTCCACTCCTGGATATTCACCTCATCCTTTCTGGTCAAGTCATGTGGTTCCTGTCGTGGTGCTCTCCATCTGCTTCCTGCTGGGATTCCCTGGAAACATCGCTGTGATCATTCTCAAGCCAAACTGGGAGAACATGTCCAGTCTGAGTCAGAGTTTGATGCTGAACCTAGCTGTTTCAGACCTGCTCTGCATGCTTAGCACACCAGTGTTGATTTACTCCTTCCTCAATAGCTGGACCTTAGGCCTGGTGTCTTGCAAAATCACAATGTACTTTGTGTACTGCAGCATTTATAGCAGCCTGCTGACTGTGACTGCATTGAGTGTCCAGCGTTACCTTCAGGCAGTATACCTTGAGAGGAGCTTACATGAGGTTAAAGCATGGAAGTTGCTGGTTCCACTCTGGCTGGTTGTGCTTATCCTGTCCACTCCTGCTTTAGTCTTTCAACAACCGCTGGAACAACTGCACCGTTTAACATGCAGGAGTCAATACGCCTCCAAGGGGCAGAGGATGGCTGTGGTGTTGACAGAGACTCTTGTAGGATCTGTGTCCCTTTCTGCCATTGTTTTTTCATACATCAGTCTCTACAGAAAGGTAAATCAGGCAGTCTTTTTCAACAATCCACAGACCACCAGACTGATTACCAGCATCATTGTGACCTCTGTTGTCTTGTGGATCCCATATCGTACTGTAACTGTGCTGGGTGTGGCAGCCATTTACTCAAATGATGAGAGCCTGCTGAAGTTTTTTGAAAACAGCTGGCACATTGTTGGATCAGTAACATTTGTAAATGGTGCCGTGAATCCACTCCTGTATGCCTTTACTTCTAATCGTGTGGCCACTTTGTGCCAAAAAATTGCTCAACAGTTAATACGGAAGTTCAGAATTCCCTAAAATCTGTATTTGTCAAGAGATATCAGTGCAGAGGTAATATGTCAATGTTGAAAGCTCTTTGGAGATGTGTTTTTCCCCATGTGATGCTGGAAAGGTATTTTTGGCCAAAAGATCTCCTCTTTCCCGCTGGGTGTGGTGCTGTCTATTTGTGGTGCCCTCTGTTTGGTAATTGGTGGTGTAATGATACATTTTTAAGGTTAAGCAACATCTCAGCTGTGTGCTGGTTACATCTGGTCCTCAGACAGATTTGAAAATACATGTTTGTTGAAAAAGAAACATTCATTGAGCATTCAACATTGTTTAAGTTATTGTATAATATACTGTACATACATATATTTTGTTCTAATGTCTTTAACTGTTATCAGCCCCATTTCATGCTGTGCTTCAGACTTAAATTTCCCTGCCTTTGACTTTCCCTCGAGAGGTCTAACCGCAGTAATCAAGTGGTAATCTGTGTTTGTAACAGATCGGTTGGAGCACATCTCAACTGTAACAGATTAGACTAGAAAGTAATTTATATATATAATTTATATTTATAATTTAATTTATACGATGTCCAGAAGTTTTCGTGACAGAACACTTAGGCTAGACTCCAGCTTTTCAACACACGTTTCAGTGTGACGTTTTGTAGACAAAGAAATGGAAACTCAATCAGTATGTGAAACTGCTCAAAGGCTTGTTCTTTTATCTGTGTCATTTTTCTCACATTTTTATATTTATCAGAAGCTACAGTTCTTAATACCCACACTCCTTTTGTATACAATTAAATGTTCACATTACTTTGAGTCTTACGAAATGTTTTATTCCTCTTATTTCTCTGAATCATAGAAAACACAGCAATTACTGCTAAACCAATAATTACAATGTTGAAAAAAATTGCAAGTTAAAGTGACATAAATAAAAAAAACGAACGTCACTGATTTTGCACATCAGAGTGGGTGTTTTGGGAAACAGAAAATGGCTGTACAAAGCCATTTATTGGCATGGAGGGACGGGCTAAAGCTAGTGGGAGAAGTTCTCCTTTAGGGCGTTCTCATATAAAGGTTTCTTGGATGTTATTGTGAGTTTTCTGTCACATTTTGGTTAGGGTGGTTAAAGTTAACTGCTTTGTTAGGTTTAATGAAATAACATGCTTTGAGTGAGTGCACTGTGCATTGTGAGTCATGTAGGCATTATGCTTTAACACTGTTTAATGAAGAACTCTTGTATGCAAATGTTTTACTGGAAATTCTGTGATAATCCACACATGCTTTTGTGTGTAAATGAATATCGTAATTGTGAATGGCCATGTGAAAAAGTGAATTAAAACTGGTAATAGGAGATGGTTAGTTTGTGATATTACTTATTGCTATGGCCTACATTTACAGCTCCTGTATTGAAGTTTGTGTCCTGGTGACAGTTGGGTCACACATTGGTCTTAACACTTATATGACTGAGTAGCATTTACATGGTTTGATTTTTAACAAATGTTTAAGGAAATACCAGTTTCTCTTGCATTTTGATTACAGTGTAGATTTAAGATTGGGTGGTCACAGCACGTTTGATTTTGGAAATGGCTGCACTGGAGATTTTATACACAGTGACCCTGATCCTTGGGTCTCTTCAAAAAAGGCATTAGCTCTTTGTCTCCTCATTTACCCGCTACTCTAAATGTCCAGACCTCTTTACAAAGACTTAGATCTCCATGGATCATTATCTGAGCAGCACACACATCAAAGGACTCAGGGCCATCCCACATTGATAATACACTGACTAAGAGTTAAATAACCAGCAGGTGGCGCACAACCTGTATGTATGATTAAATGCAACAACTTATTTGAACTGTCCTTCAGTAAAAAAAAAAACTTTTCTGCCTTTAGTCTAATTTTAATAATAGTCTAATATTTGATTGTAATCTAATCTATAAATCTGCCATTATTCCAACGTTATTGTGGCGGGGCGTGGCTTGCGGTGCCGTGCGGTGGAGATGGCTTCACCTGAGCGGCATCGGCAATCACGCCTCGCCAGCCTTAAAGGGTCCTGATTGTCATGTTGTTGTTGTTGTTGATGATGATGATGTGTGCGGCTGGCAGCAGGAGAGCTGCAGTCGCGGGGTTTGTGTACAGCAACCGGGTGTTATCGTGTGAAGAGTGTGCTAATAAAGTTATGTGGGAAAACATGCACGTGTCGTGGGGTCTGCCTTGGGTCCGTCACAGTGGTGCCGAAACCCAGGACTTCCTGGATATGACGGGCAAGGCAGACCCAGGACCGGGCCAGCCAGAGAAGACGCTGGCCCAAATGATGGCCGAGCTGGTGGCCTCGAGTAGAGAGATGGAGGCTGCGAGCAGGGAGTGGGCGGCAGGGGCGCGCCGCCGGCAGGACGGACTGCACCGCGGGTGGGAGCAGCTCGTGCAGGGGCTGCAGGGCCTGGACGCTCAGCTCGGGTCCTGGCCGG
>VVHJ01045276.1:0-21052 GCA_015107715.1 Tylochromis polylepis
TCTCAGTCAAAAAGAAAATCATACAGTTGCATAGTTTTTTAATGCAGAAGCATTCCTGGGCAACCTGTGTGTTATATTAATCTGCACTTACCTTTGATGGTCACGTAAACGGGGCGGTAAAATCAGCATTCTATCACCTCAGACGCTTATCGAAGGTTAAGCCCTTTCTGTCCAAGCGTGACCTGGAAAGTGTTATTCATGCCTTTATTACCTCACGTTTGGACTACTGCAATTCTCTTTTAATAGGGGTTGGGCAGAGCACTTTGTCACGCTTGCAACTAGTGCAAAATGCTGCGGCACGATTTTTAACTGGCAGAAGGAAATTCGACCACATCACTCCGGTTTTGGCCTCTCTACATTGGCTTCCGATTGAATTTAGGATCCGTTTTAAAGTCCTTTTATTGGTTTTTAAATCTCTAAATGGTCTGTCACCTGTTTATCTGTCTGATTTGTTGAAGCCCCATGTCCCCATTCGTTCGCTTCGGTCAGCTGAGCAGCTGTTGCTTTCGGTCCCGAAGTCACGGCTGAAGCTTAGAGGAGACCGAGCGTTCTCAGTTGCGGCTCCAATGTTCTGGAATAACCTTCCTCTCCATATCAGACAGGCTACATCAGTGCCAGTTTTTAAGTCCAGATTGAAAACCTATTTTTATTCCCTGGCTTTTAACTCTGTGGGCAACTGACATTTTTATTAATTTTTATTAATTTTATTGCTATGTCTAGTTTTCACTATTTTATTATTATGTTTATATTTGTATTGTACAGCACTTTGGTACACCGGGTGTGTTTTTAAAGTGCTATATAAATAAATAAATGATGATGATGATGATGATGATGAATGTTAGCACTGCAATTAACCTGCTTATTATTACCACTGTGAACTCTTTATATCATAACAGATTCAACAATATATTACATTGGCAAACAATAAACAAACATATCCTGCAATTGCCCACAAAACAGTGCACATCCCACTATTTACATTTAACAACACAATGAGTAAGAGCTGGGTTACGCTGAAATCATCTTTATCAACTGTAAACCTTCCAGTAACGTCCGGATAAAAGAGATGTGTCTCGGAGCTACATTTGCCACAAAATAAAACATATGTAATAAGACCAGCTACCTTAGTACACTACAACTGGCGGGAGAGTTCGCTTTCTTTCAATCTATGAAAACACACTTTCTTCCAGCATTTGTGGTCTTTAAGACAGAAAAAAGTTTCTTGCCTTTATATGTGCATCGCAGTTAGCTAACTCGAACTACTAACCTGTTTTATACAGAAAAGTAGAGACAGGAGACACGAGCTGAGCCTGGTCTGCAGATTCTTCCTCGTCTGAGGTACGGGAGCGTTGCAACGGCCTATCGCACTCACAGCTACTTTCCCCCCTTGTGGCTATGCACGCAATTACATCTTCATAACTTGAACTGAAAAGTGCAATACCACAATGCCTTTTACATCACTAAATATTTAAAACAGATTACAGTTGTGACCATACACTTGTAGGTGTCACACATTGCTAGTTAAGCTTAAAGGAATGCTTGGCTCAGCCGAGCTCTAATTCTTTGTCAGCCTGGCTATAGTGCTGAAAAGAAACCTGAAAAGAAAGTTTAGGCAGCGACTCCTCATTCTGTTAGCACATGGCATTGAAGAAGATCAAAGTGGAAGTGTCCTAAAGTTAGTTATAGTACTTTCAAAAAGACACCTACTGTAATTGAATTTATTGGCCTATCCTATTTAATCTATTCTTGCAAAATTAAATGTTATTTAAAGATGGTCAGACAAAAGAGAATTTTCAGGAAATTACTTTTAAAAGTTCAGGGTCTATGCTGTATGTCAAGAAAAGATACAGAGTGTGATTAAAGGGATGTGATGAGACAAGCCAGCTGAGTCTAATAATAAAATTAATTTAATATTGAGGCTGGACTAAGAAGAAGAAGAGTTTTTATGTTTGTGTTTAATAACCGATATGTAATTAATTTACTCTTTGGTCCAGTTGAGGGTTTTATACGATTCTGTCGATGACTTTTTATACCTAAATTGTTTTTTGCTGATTTTAAGGGGGTTTTTTTTGCGTGGTGTGGGAGTAGACGCAGACAGGACACATACAGGAGAAGAGAAACCGCAGAGAGGAATGTAAGACTACAACTCTGCTTCCTAGTCTCAATTCTAGATAGTCATGTTTTGGGGTGATTCTTAAATTTGTCCAAATTTCTACAAATGAGAGCAGTTCCATCTAAAGTGGGATGGGTCTCCTAACAAGACTAGGTTTCCCCCAGAATATTTCCCCATTATCTGAAAAGTCCACATTGTCTTCTGCACACCACTCAGACAGCCAGCACTTTAAGGAGAACATGCAGCGCAACACTGAGGCAACCAGGTGCCATTACTACCGACGTCAATCACAATCTCACCAAATCTACATTTATCCTCAGACAGCAATGTGGCCGTACAATCAACCATGGTCACTGGAGTCTCTAGCTTCATGTTTCTAAAAAACAGTTGCATTTTACCAGAGTGTTTTTCCTTGGGAGATGGGGAAAATCATTTTCAGATGTACAAGAGCATTCTGTTTAGGACCACACTTCCTCTTCACGGTCACCCAGCCAGTCTAATTTAACGGCTACTCAGGAGGATCTGCTGGCCAAAGCCAATCAGGACTAGGCTACTTTGGTCCTCATCAGCTACAGGGGTCAGGCTAGTTACAGGATTCTTTTCACTGAGCCTAACCTCCAAAGCTATGAACTTCAACGCTTTGGTCCTGTGCTGGGTATTTTAAAGTACTTCATAAATAAAGTTGGATTGGATTGGACTGGAACTACCTGCATTTATTACAATTACCTCTAGTGCTAAAAGAGGGTGAGGAATATCTAAACATTTGACACAATGAGCAGAAACAGGCCTGTGCGACAGCTAAAGAACATACTACTAGTCACACAATAAATTAACACTGAATGAGAATTTGCAGGTGATGTGTGAAGTATGAAATATGTCTCTTTGGAAATGTTTGTAATTAACTGATCCACATAGATTAAGCTATGCAAAAGATCAGCATGCATTCTAACAGGAACAGGAAGTGACACAAAACCACAGTTAGCCAACACCTAAGTCTCCTACATCAACAAAGAAGCTTGCGGGCCAGTCATACTTCTTCGTTTGAGAGAAGTCACTCAGAGCAGGATGATTGTTGGGGTGGAAGCGTTAAGTTGTATGAAGGTTAAAGCTGTACTGCTTTGAGTGACATGTGGATGCCATTTTTGTCCTGTTTATGTTAAGCTGTTGGTAGTCCAGCTGCAACCTCAGTCGAAAGACGTGTGTGTGTGTGTCTGTGTGTGTTGATGATGATGGGCTGGTGACCTGTTGAAAATGTGTCCAATCCAACTGTGACACAAGTTAAAAATGATGATTCTGACAACTGCTTTGATTTCCTGTCATCACATGAAGATGATATGACTCAAATGCTGTCACTAGAGCTCAATCCAGGTAAACACCCGTGTCTGTGACAGGAATGTTTACCTGTGTTGACCTCTCTCGGTATCTATTGGTATTTACTGACAGAGATTTGAAGCAGCTCTTCCACCTCCACCCAGTAATAAGGATATGTTCAAATAAGGGCATGAAGCCATGCAGAGGGTATGACCATCATCAGCCTGCCCTCTATAAAAATGTCTTCTCCTTGTAACTGAATCCATTGCAGCAGTCCCTCATCCAGAGAAGGAAACAGAGCTTCCAGCATCAGTCAGTCTTTCTCCATCACAGCAGGTAACAAAGAGAAATCATTTTCACCATCTCAAAATATCCCACAGATGATGAAAATAATGATGAGTTGGAAATTAAACTTGTCTGTCTTTAAATACACTAAAAGTAGAAAATACATAGACAGTTTTATTAAGTGTACTTCTGGACTAAAAGAAAAATTCAATGAAGAGCTCCATTTAAAAATGTTTTTTGTAAGACTTAATCCATCTCTGTGATACCAAGCCAAAGTCTTATTTAGTCCTGACATCCTGCAAAAGTTTTCTTTTGTTTTAAAAAATACTTTATAGAGATAACTCTGCCTACAGCATAATGACACAAAGAACTTCCCTTAAAGAACTACCGCCACCGTAGGCACGAGTCTTTGCTTTGGTCAATAAACAATAACTGCCTAGAAAAATCATACTCACTGTGGCAGTAAAATCGATGAGTAAAATCTACACGCATTTCTCAAATGAAGTTTTTGCACATTTCATTAAAAATAAATCATGTAAAACACTTTTATTTTCGTAATGAATTATACGATAGCAAAGCTGTGATTCGACATTTGCATCTCAAAAACACACATTTATTCCGGAATATGTGTCTCTATCTGTAAATCTATGTCTAACTTTGCATACAGTTTGGTTATAATGGGGGGTTTTTTTCTGCGTGAAAGAGAGCAGCTGGAATAGAATAGTGGTCTCATTCATCTGCTTGCATGTGGTTAAAACATTCGCTGACTGCTGTGTAAAGTGAGGTGACTGGACAGTGCTGTGGATGATTGGACAGATGTTCAATAAATGAGATGGTTCACCTATATAACCAAATGTGTTATGGCAATAATGTCTGAAGTTTTTTTTAAAGTTTCAAGTTAGTTTTGGTTTTTTTAAGATGTGGGTAAGATTCAGGTGAAAGCAGAAGCTCAGAATGGATCTTTTTCATTCACGTTACATAACAACACAGAGAGAAATCTTAAAAACAACATTTTATCATTAAAAAAAATTCTTCAGTAACATCTCATACATATATTTACAGCAGTTTTTTTTAATACAGTAAAACAATATGATGCCCTTTTGCAAATCAGGTGAAACTTAATGCTACAGAGAAATCACTGAATAGTGCATGATTAGGCAGTATTTACAGTTCAGTTCTATGGAGACTTAACTTAGTTTTAACAGTGCAATTTTGCATTTCCTCTATGCAAAAGAAGGTCTTACTGCTTAATTACTCTTGTAATTTTATTTCAATACTGTTTCCCAAAGTGCTTATACAGTCTTTTTATTCTTCTTTATCTACACACATCCAAGAGTGACCAGATGTCAACAAATTAAAAGTGAGGTATAATTGTACTGAGTTAATGCTGAGGGGTAGCATGTGATTTTAATATATCTGGCTTTAAAAATCCAGGTTAAAGGGTTTTTCTGTTGTTTTTTTTGTCTTTTTTTTTTATTTAAATAAGATTTCCCTTTTGTCTTATAAATGGAAGATAAAGTTTGTTTTTAATGTTTCAGATTTTTTTTCAGATTTTAATCTTTTTCCGCTCTTACGGTTACATTTTTCTTTCCCAGTGACAGTTGAGGCTGTTGTTACCTGTCACTGTTAGTCTGTATCTGTTCGATACTCATCTTTGGTTTTCTTGTGAGACTCATGTGTAGGTTGTGAGACATTAGCTTAATATGTGCAGCTGGGGTAGGGGGTAAAAACTGCTATGGACATAAAATGGTACACCTGGTCAACCCCAGTATGTCCTCCTTGCTGTTGCTGGTCTTCTTGAAACTGTGTGTTCTCAATTAGTTTCACAGTGTCAGGTTTTTGACTGGCGAACGTCTGTCCACTCCATTTTGGTGTTTTGAAGCGCCTGCGTCTTCTTCTCGTCCACCTGCACGTAATCCACTCTGTACTCATCGGACAGGAATGGCTTCTGCTAGACGTCGAGAGGGAGCGATAAGCAGACAGTGACGTCACATTTTTGACATTGATACGATTCTGCTTCACCTGCACAAACATTCACATTTAATTCACAACCATTTAAACTATTGATGCTCCACAGGGTACAGCAGAAGTCTTGCTGTGCAGTTGTTGTCATTTCTCAATGCAGCCAAATAAAAATTAAGATAAAAATAAAGCCAAATAAAAGCATACCTTCAGCACAGGAGAGGGGGTTGCTGAATTGAAATCCAGCGACAAATAGTCAAGATTTGAACGTCTCGCCCAGGGCTGAACTGGCCCGTCAAAGAACTGCTGCCTTGATTCCTGTGAGAAAAAAGAAATCGTAAAGACCTCGGAAAAATGTCCCTGTTCTCAGGAAAAAGGCTCTGACATATTTACAATCCTAAAGGAACATCAGTGCACTGCTAACAACAGCAGGTCAGCTTCACTAGTGTCATCTTTTCATCAAATATGTCACTAAACAAAACAAAGTGACCTCTGTTCATTTTCAGATTGAGTTTAGGAACACGTCGGAAGCTACATGCGTCTAAAGACACGATGTGTGACTAATGTGCCCTTTTCAAGGCTTTATTCAGGGAAAATGAAGTAAATATGCATATTTTCCAGACCATGTACAATTACAATATTCTTCTTAGCTGAGAAGAATATTTTGGAAATTGGTAGTCACTTTCCACTCCCACATTCTTCAGCTGTGTGAGTTCTGAGCATATTTCCCACTCACAAATGGTTCTATAATAAGCCAGTGACAGATTGGGTCCTGTCTGTAATGTTCTTTAAGCGTTCTATAAAACAAAGATAGAAAAATAATATTTAAAAGAATAATAATTCTACATATGTTTCCACTGAATAGAAATCCTACCATTGCAGAGCAGGCTGTGACTTCATCTCTTAATTTCTCCCCATTCTCAAGTCGTCTTTCGAGAGGCAGAGGGTTCACTGAAAAGCTGGGAAGAAAGGGAAGGAAAGGAAACATTTATTTACTTTCAAATTAAAAGGAGAAAATACAGAAAATCCTGAGGTTTAAAAAAAAAACATCCCTTGCCAAATTTATCCTTACAAAACAAGGCTCAAACCCTAACTGCAATTTCATTAACCCAATCGTGTGGTTAGTCTTGTTTCTATAACTCGACACAAAGGTTTGTAGACAAAGAGGCTTTCTGCTCACCATGAGTCGATCAGTGCTCTGCTCAAAGGGAGATGCGTGGGACATTCTGTGATTGTCGAAAGGCCTCTCAGATCAAGAGGTGGGGGTCGAGCTGCGGAACGAGAAAAGGTCAGCGTTATCAGATTGGCTGCAATTCTCTAATGCGGCACAGAAAGGCCATGTCGGAGATCAGTGTTTGTGATACATGTGCTGTATATCTGTCAGACATGTTCCTTGCATAGATCTGTGACTATGTGGGAGCACAAAGCATCATTTTCAAAGTTTACAGAAAACATTCGATGGAAAAACAAAATCTTGACAACATCTAGCCAAAGACGAAACAAACATTTAGCACTTTCCCAAACATTCAGCATGCCTCACCTTTCCTTATGCGAGGCTTCAGATGCCGGTGAATCGGCGGTGGTGCAATAGCACTAAGTTGACTCATTAGTGGGCTGAAAGATGCGGAGGGTTCAATGCTGTAGGTTGTATTGAGGAAGCTTAACGTCCTCGGGCTCATGGGGATGTAACCATCAGACTCCACGGTCGCAAGAGAAGGAGAAGGCGAAGGGGAAGGGGAAGCCATAGGGACATATGACTCATCCTGGTAGTTTTGAAGTTTTGTGCTATTTAAACAAGGCTGCAAAACATAAAGCATCATACGATCAGGCACATGCACTACATTAAATATATTATTAAATTACAGCTGGAATATTTGTTAATTCCACTCTGTGTAGACTTGATGCATGCTTGGGGCATCTTTCAAACTATTTTCCTTACATGTTTTTATTAACAGAGAAAGGATACTACAGTGGGGAGTTGCCATTAGTTGAATTCCTACAGAGGGAATGTCATTTTAGCAAATACAATCACTGTCTTGTTAGAAGAGAATCCTGTCATAAATATGTAGCTATCTTAGCGTAGCTACCTTGATTTCCTTAGTAACAACTTGTAGTGAGACTACTATACTCATGCAGCCACTCTAAAGGATGAAGTTCCAAGTAGCTGATGTCATTGATGTCATATAGGCAGAAACATGGTAGCTGAAAGTAAATAGTGTGAATTTAATTCACAATAATGTGATTTGTACGTAGTTTTGAATGTGTGATATGGGTCATAACTGTAAGTTGCTGCTGACATACAATGACCTAGATATTTTGTTCTTTGTAAGCCTGTTAACAAATCAGACGCCACATGATTGTGCTAATTTTGACTTGAAAGAAAGACTATATCACACTCAGGCTAACCTGAGATAACATAAAGGTTTTTAAGGCTTCCTATTTATCGTACAGGCATGAAATAGGTGTCAATTTTGTCATCTAACACTTTCTTGAAAAAACAAAGTGTGCATAAAAATGAAAGTGAGTCCCTGTTCATGACCCTCTTACCAAATTAATACTTTGTCTCCTTATCTGCATAAATTTGCTCTCAGCATTTCCTAAAAAACAAACAAAACAAAAAAATTTAGTCTGTTAACTTTTTCAACCATTAAAATCAGCTGTTGTGCATATGAATCAACAAGCGTCCTGATCATATTTGCACCAGGTTTATGTTTCACTGAGCCAGGCTCATCTTCATCAGGGTCTGTACTGTGCATTAGGATTTACCCAATTTGAAATGGTCCAGGCCTGACAAAGAGGTCCTCCGGGGAAAAAATCCAGCATTGCTTGAGAAATGGCGCGCACTCATTGCCCTCGTCCTTTGAAGGCCTTCATCGCTTGCATGCTCTGACAGGTGATTAGGCTTGGGTGGCAGTGGAGGGGGTGTTAGTTTATCACCTGTCACCTCAAACAGCCCGGGAGAATGTGGTTTGTCGAACTGGAAGACACTTGTGGCGCAGTGATGTAGTGGAGAGGAAGACGATGAGGGCAAAGCTATGGAGGTGCATGGAGCGCTGAACAGAGGGGTGCTCAGCCTCCCGTGGGGGAAAAGTGATGGGCTGGGACTAGTGTGGGAGATTGAGGATAAAGAGGAATCGGTGCAGATGTCCTTGACGGCATCGTCTGATGACTTCTGCTCCAGAGAGATCTCGGAGTTTGAAAAGCTGTCGTGTCTGCAGATAAGGACAAAAAATGCAAATATCCCATTTGTTACACACACCACGCTGCTATGATTTCAGCTTGCAGGACAGGTTTCACACACTGTACATACCTACTAGTGATCACACTCCCCGTCTCACACTGGGAGAGAAAGAGGTAGTCCGGTGGATAGCTGGAATCTTGTTGGCTTTCTACGGATGCTCTTTCAGAGCTGTCAGGTGACAGCTGAAGGGAGGTGGGGGTGTGAGGAAAGCTTTCCTCTGAGCTCTCTGTTGACAACAAGCAGACAGAAACAGAGAGAATGTAAGTGAGCGAGTGCAAAGCCAAAAGATGCAAACATTCCCTGCCTGCACTCACGCTACATAGTCTGCATTTACATATGAAATGGTATTTATATTGCAAGAAACCTGAAAGCAGACATGTCTTCTGTTTATATATCCCCTCATTCTTTCAGTCAGGTTGGCCCTTGTTCAGAAATTTGTTTCATTCCATTTCACTCAAGGCCCCCCTCAAGTCAAGGCCGTCCCCGCAGCACCAACCCAAAAGCCTTTGGATGTCCTCATGAAATATTTGCTATTAGATATTTGTGTCCTTCTGTGGGCACAGAGCAACCTTTTAAAAGCCTTTGCAAAAGTTATGAGCCGCTGCAAAGAGCTCTCGAGAGGTCTAGTGCTGCCATCCAGAATTCTCAGTAAAAATTTTTGTGCAACAGTAATTGTGCACCACAACTCACGACTTGCTTTTTTGATTTACAAGCTTGTGGCATATCGGCAAAAATTGTGCCGTTGCTCTATCTCTTTCGTGCAGATGATGGCTTTTTAACAGACGCACGTTGAAGTCTGACACCAATTTACTTGAAGCAAAGGCCGAATCAGTGGTGCGATGACGGTAAAGTGTCAATGTGTTAGATTCAAAAAATTGAATTACACCCCAAAGCGTGGAAGTGATGCAAAAGTCCCATGTGCTCATTTGAATGTAACGTTGAGCTGCTCTTATCTCCTCAGATCCAGAAGCAGCGTTAGGCTGCATGACAGGGAGCATGCAGAACTGCAACACTTATGACCGCTGAAAACACACACGCAGACAACAGCCAAGTTCCTGATAAAACGTGAGGTCGGGCTTTATCTAAACCGTGTACACAGCTTCATCAGAGCTTTTATTTGAATTTATTTCCATTGCGGGAAGGTGTGTGTGTGTGTGTGTATGTAGAAAAACTGTAGTTAAAATATTTACATATTTCAAATGATAAAAGGAGAAAAATACAGCAATGTTTCCTCGTTGTTGTTGTTGCTGCTGCTGCAGTGGAAAAAAGTCCAGGTATGAAATGGTGCTAACCACATGCAGTGACACAATTGTGAAAATGTTTCTGAATTTCAAACTTATAAGGTCATATGACCAGCCTGTGATAACCACAGTATTGTGGTACCCGTGCTGTGTTCGTAGTTTCACATTTTGAAGACTTTCAAGCTCATCCAATGCTTTTAAAGCCACCAATCCAACCTTAATGGTACTTCAGAAGTCCAATTCACTTAAAATCTAGATCTAAAATCTTGGGTATGTTTCAATTTTTTTTTTTAAATGTTAAAGGGGACAGGGAAATAAATCTTGTACAAACAGCATGGTTGAGAGTAACCTGATTGTAAACCTGAAGACTTTATTGCAGATTATTTTGTCTTTTAACAGTTACCAGTAAACCGCAACCTTAGACTGAAAGCCTCGCTTAGCCTGGGAAACCCTTTACCGAAAATCATGAAGCTCCAAACAAACAGTTTGTTCTGACCTCATAAAGCTCCCCACTTCCTGAGTGGTGACACCAATCTGTTTTGGACTAGCAGAGTGAATCTACACAATTACTTCAGTGCAGCAGCGTCTTTCAGCATGTTTACCTGCATCCTCCAGGCTCCCAAACTGGCAAATCTGACTGATGCTGCTGATCCAGCTGTTCATCTCCTCCTCGGTTTTGGCCACCAGGTAGAAAACACGAGATGAGGTCTTCACCACAAAGAGGTGCTTGCCGTGAAAGTCCCTCTTTATCCGCAGTTGCCCTTCCAGCATTTCCACTACGCACTCTTTCAGGTCAATGGTGCGGATTGGCTTTTTGGAGTTATTGCTCTGATAGTATTCCAGCACATCTGGATCACCGCTCATGCGACCTCTTCGAAGCACAAACCAGCGTTTCCTCCATGCCTGCAGGTGCAAGAAGTAAAGAAGGCTTTAATGGCCTAGCTCTTGAATTTAAATTTCACCCAATATTATGACTCACTTTAAATACAGTGCTTCATAATTCAAACTGTAGCATCAGCCTTTCCCAGCAATTTTATTAATCACGAGAATTTGATCATGGCCCCGCTAACAGCAACCAGCTAACTAAGTTTCTTTGCCTTTGTTATGGTCAGTAAGCGGAACCTCAACTCAAATTTCCCAGAAGTGCAGAGAAGAGGAAGTTCACTGTATTTAGCAGAAAATGTCTAACAGAATGAAAGAGGTATTTATAAAGAGCCCGGTCACTTCTTTGTGCTGAAAACTAACTGAAAACCTAACACTGAAACGGCACTAAAAGGTATTTATAGCTACTCACAATGAGCACTGTCTAAGCCCTGCACTCCAACCGAGTGTCATCCTAGCCATGGAGCTGTTACAGTTCAATAATAATAATTAAAAAGAATCACATTAAGAATAATACAGGTGTATGTGTGTGTGTGTGTGTAGATGTTATCGTTTCACTCTCGGTTTTTGTGGCTTTGTTGTTGTGGCTGAGTCTCTTCTGATTCTCTTCGAGGCGTGAAAGCGTGTAACATTTCTTACTGTGTGTAACAAATGTTCGCCTGCAACAAGTCAGTTGGTGATTTATGTGTTCATTCCAGGAAATGGTTAGACACACACACTTATTGCCTAAAAAACACTACTAAGCTTAAGAGGAAACCGTAACTAGACAGATGGCAATTTTGATCCCATAGATGTTCTGAAAATGAAAAGTTTCGCACTCCTAAAAAGGAGTTGGTTTGTGTATCCAGGTTCATCTAATGGAAGCAGATGGCGAGTGAAGAAGCCAATCAATAGATGCTGTATATTTTTTGCTTAAAAAAAAAGGTACATTCTGATAAAATCACAAGGTTTCACCCCCTAATTAAAAGTGGACCTCCTTGCTTTTCTTTATATTACTGCAGGCCAAGGCCTATAGTTTATCTCTAGATTGTAGATACTGTATGTGTGTTTAATTTGAAAAAGAAAAACATCGCAAGTCCGACACTGATCTGAAACTCACAAACAAGCTTGTTTTCGGTGTTTTTAAAGATGTGTTTCAACCACATCAGATGCAGCTTCCTTATCTTCTGTCACGTGAGGTTAGTTCGAAACTCTGGTCACATGGTTAACGGTTGGTCAGCAATGGTGACAAATGAGTAACTTGTCCTTGTTGAGATTATTTGTCCTGATTATTTTGTGACTCCCACAACAGAAAGCCCCAAATGGTAATTAGTGGTTCTGGCTTTGTTAAGGTGTGCCACCGAGCCAGAACTCGAGGAGCTAAATGGAATTCGGCCATTTTTAATTACATTCTTTATCTGTAGCCTGTATCTGTTTGTGACAGCTCAAAGTGTATTCAGTCAAGAAGTTTACACATTTAATATAAAGAAAAGTGAGATTTATGGTATTTTGTACTTTGTTGTATTTCAATATTTTAAGTTGAATTAGTGTTTTGATGGAATTGTATGGGTTTTTTCCCCCTCCTTTCTTTACCTAAAGGAAAACAAAGTGTGAAATCCTGGAATCAGACACTGTGATAGCAGCAATGTGACAAACATCTGATAGCACTGCATGTGTATATCTGAGTAAAAAAAATGCAGACTCCTGTTCTACTTCATCACGCACACTGGTAGACTGGAAACTGCATTTCCAGAAAGTGTAAACACAATGTTGGCAGAGCTCCTTCCAGTGAAGTGTTTCTCTAGCAACACAATCAAACCAACACCTTTAGTTCACCACCACAGTCCCGTGCTCCTTCAGTGTTGCCAGGATGTCATTTACAAAAATAAATTTGACCCAGATAATTAAAAATTTTCATACAGGCAAGACCACAGCCTGATATTTTGAATAAGGTAAACAGTGAGTGTGCCAGTCTATACAACTGTCTAAAAAAACAAAACACCATCAGCTGGATTTGCATGTCATGCTAAAATAAGTTTCTATTTCCCATCCCAACACTGTCAACACACATACACGCATGCAAAAAAACCCTCAAAAAAAAACAGTACACACACATACACCCACCCTTTCCTTACACCGCTGTTGACAAATGGCCCTCCACCTCCTTTATTCGTACAGAGGAAGTGCATACAGCCATCATCGAGCTGGACTATTTCTGCTTGTCGCTTAAGTGTCTGACTGCCCCTGACATTACTTCCCATGTTTCACAACACACAGACGCACAGAGCGCAGAGCAAGTGGCCAGCCTGACACTATCACATGACCCCCTACAACGACAAAACAGTCCAGGCTGGATGCTGTTTATGTATGCTATTACACATACTCGCTGCAAGGAGTCACGTCCAAATGTGTCTGAAGCACATCTGCAGTGAGTGGGGTATTCTTACCACAGCCCATGACTGCTATAACTACGCCAACACACAAAAGTAAAGTAACCTGCACCAGAGATGAGGAAGCTGATATAAAGGAGACTGAGACAAGGCAAACATACAAGTCAGTGTACCTCTAAATCTTCATTCTACATCGCAGTACACACACATAAACACACACACGCATAAACACAAGGCTCAGCAGCACAGCCTGGCATTCGTCCTCCTGGCAGAGGACACAGACAAGTGTCTGATGTGCGCTCCTACTCACAAATCTCTTTAGCTTCTTCTCTGGAGGGGATTTAATGAGCCAGCCTTTACAGACCACATCTCCAGCACTCATCTTGGCTGCAGTGTGTCGTCCTCACGGCTGCTCCTGCCGCTGCTGCTGCTGCTGCTGTTGCTGCTGCTGCCGTGAAACTGAGAGTAAAGCATATCCTGTTCTGGTATTCAGCTCAGCCACTCCAAAAAGGAGGAAGTAAAGAAATTGATCACACTGACACAGAGAGAGAGAGAGAGAGAGAGCGTGCGCACGCGAGAGAGAGAGAGAGAGAGAGAGAGCGAGAGAGAGAGAGAGAGAGAGTTATGCATGTACTGGATGGAGCTCTTGGCCTGAGGGGGAGTTAATGAAGAGAAAAATACCGTCAGACAAGATCTGACAGATATGAGGATTTAGACTTGCTGACTGGTGACATACAATATGTCGCCATGTCACATTCTATTATAAGACCTGCAGTACAAACATCAGTGATTTTGGTTTTTCTGTTGATATGTCAGTTTCCTCATGTCGCTGAGGTTTCCGAGCTCCACTGAAATACGTCGTGGTTTCCAGTGAACCAATGAAAACACTCAGCTCCTGCCCCACTTGAGGCTTAGCGATAAATTAAAAGCACCTCATTTACATGTGAGCTTCTAGAAAAATCTTGGTGGTGATTACTAGTAGAACAGATATAACAGCTATTATTTCTCTGTTTGCTTTTCTATCCAGACCTAGAAAGTTGTTTACATTTAGTTCTGAACAGGTTTTAAATGCAAACTATCTTGGGTCTTAGGTTGCTCGTGGTAGGAAAGGTCTCGAAAGCTAATTCACACACCAGTAAGAGCACTGAAAACTGAGTGTAGCAATGCTTTCGTGCATTTATGCAAATTGTGCATGTCTGCTATTCAGTTTGTTATAGTTGACAAGACCAATAAGGTTTCTAATATCAATAAATAATGACATCTATAAATGTCTAAATAACCTGGCACACTCCTTAAAGGTGCTCAGTGGCATGGTGGTAAATGTCAAGTGTCTCAGAGCGCATCGAAACAAGATTCTGCTTGCCCAGTCCTCTAAACCTAAATGGAATATCAAACTGCATATAGGGAGGGATCTGTTATGTGCCCATATACGTTCTAGCTCTTGTCTTTAATTTTAATGCTGGGATTATTGCTTTTTCTTAAATTCAGTTTTGTTGGGTGCTGTTGTTGTTGTTGTTGCAAAACATGCACAGTTACTGTTTCCAGTTAATTGTGTGGTAATTTCCCTCGGTTAATTACGTAATTCCTCTGAATTCAGAGCATCATTTTCCTTACTGCTTACTGCTCCTTGATAATACTTAAAATACATAGTCTATTTATACATAATAAATATACATTAAGTGCCAAGTATATTGTCCTTTCTTTAAAAATACGCCATATAGCTCATCACCTTAAATACTTACATCATAATTTGTTTCTTCCTTTTTTAACCATCTCTCCCTTTTTACTACCTTATCTACATTTTAAGTTTTATCAGAAACTGGTGAGTAATTTTAAGTAGGCAAACCTGTATTCAGTAGAATAACATGCTAAGTATTAGGAAGCTGCAGATTAAGTTGCAGGTTTTATTATGAAGTGCCAGCATGTCTTCTAATTTAGTTTTTGTGTATTTGTATTTAAATACATAAATGTCATTACACGCTAGCTTAGGCTTTAAATTTGTGTGGTGGTGCCACGTACTTCTGCACAGAAAACCGTGAAGAAGAACTGGTAGTAGTGAAAATACTGCTGATAGGCATGCTAGTGCAAAAGTAACACGCATAGTGCTGCTGCTGGTGGTAGCAGGGTTATATTCAGTAGGCCTCTATATTACATGAAATGTTCTCATTTAAATGTCATTATCAGTGACTTCATGAAATAAACTCTAAACACATCAGATAGAGATGCTTCTGAAGTACAGATGTGCAACTCAGCACAAAATTATCTTTTATCACACTAGGGAAGTTTTTTTTTTCTTTCTTTAAACTTCTCTTGCCAGTAAAAAGAACAACCCACCATGACCTCACAATCTATCTTTCTTTCTCTAAAAGGAAGTACATTAACCCTCATTATCCAAATAAAAGTTACTTCCCATCATAAACTGTGAACATTAATTTTCTAAATCACCATTATGCAGCTGATGGCTGACTATAGCATTCCTATAAAGACAATATACAGAAAAAATGTCTTTTCAACCACCAGAGGGTGACAAAACAATAAAAAAATTACAGACATTGGTTGTTTGTTTGTTGTTTTTTAAAAGAAAGAAGAGAGAATAAAATATTACTTTCTGTCAAAATGTTAGAGAAAATAAAAATATAAACCAACACCTCACCTGTAAATAAACTACTAAAAGAAACAATACCAATATATCAATATAATAATAAAAGTAATTTTGCTCAAAATTAGCAAATTGAGCCTAATCAGTCAATCCACAGTTCCTGTCAGAGAGGGAAAAAAACATGTCCCGCCTCTTTGTATGTTGCTGTAGGAGAAGTTAAATGGAGTCCACCTGTTAAAAATCACATCCGGTTAAAACTAATGGTGCTAGTTGGAGATAACTACAGTGAGGCAGCAGGTTAAAAGAAGGTTCAGGGTCCTGTATGTGAAGAGTAACTGCGTTTTGCTAGTGAGTGGCTAACTAACCTTGTAGCCGTGCTATTCGCTAATGTGTTAGCCCTCTGTGGTATGGTGTAGCTCTCAGGCAGCAAACCAAATTTCTGGTTAGTGTCCCTTAAAAATTGTTATTATTTATTTATTTATTTTTCATTTAATGCCACAAAACACATTACTGTTGCGTAAAATGAAGAGGAGAAGAAGAGCATTTGACCTTTGCGGGGTGCTTTCAGGGGCCGCTAATGCTAAGGCTAATATCATTTTTTTATGTGTTAAAATGGATATAAATATATTTTCAAAATATATACATATAGACCTGCAGGGAGCCACATGCTCACCATCTGATGATGAAATTTACTTGGGCCCTAGCAGGTTCCTCGATGTGGAAAGCATAATCCTGGACAAAATAGCGCTCATTGCCTCAGAGCAATATTATGCAGTTAGGCCACTCTTCTTAGGGCATTAATCCTAAATTATGGTCTTTGGGGCTGCTTGTTTCAGGTTTTTAGGTGCTTCCCTGCTCCAACACACTTAATTCAAATGATTATCTTCTAATAGCCAGCTCAGCATTTGAATTAGCTGTTTTTTTGAGTAGAGATTGTTAAGAGGATACCTTCTGTTAATGTTCTGAGAGCACTGAGTGGTGGAATATATATATATATATATATATATATTTATACACACACACACACACACACACACACACACACTCATAGTCGGAGCACTAGGCGAGTGGCTCCAGCAGGTCAACAACATCGGAGATCTCTTTCCAGAAGAGCGCAGTCCTAGGAACAGCTAAGAAACTGTGCAGGACACCTCAAGCTCCCAGGCCTCTGGTAGAGGACCCGAGCTTGAAGGATAGACCGCCCACAGGGGGGTGAGCGGGGAATTTTTTTAATATAGTCTAGTTTTGTAGGGTTTGTTTGGATATGAATTCATTACACACATACACCAAACGTGCTGTGTTTCTGCAGAAAATTTGTCCTCGAAAACCCAGAGATTCTGGGTTCATCTAATTCTCAAAAGAAGGCAGCAGCAGGGAGAATTTGATCCAGGATCTGAAGGTGTATCACTGACATCCTCACATATTTCAGGTTGTTTGACCTCTTGTTGGCAGAGTGGGCAACACATCTGAGGAGGCAGAGAAATCATTTCACAGAGCCGACTGACCCAGAGCAGTTTCTAGCTGTGTGTCTAAGGTAAAAATAGTATTATTTTAATGCTGCAGATTTGTCCGGTAAAATCACTTGGTCGGGGTGAATGGCTACATTAAGAATACATGACAAAACATATTTTTAACATACAAAATTTTTGCACAGTTTTTACACTTAAAGGCCTTTACCGCCAGAATTCAAAGGCTGATCAAAAATGATACAGAGATTCCTTGCAGATGATTTGATATTGCTGGGAAGAGGCTGATGTATTTTTTTTTAAATGGTTATCAGGGCCCAACATGAAAAACTCAGTTTTAAGATTAAACCAACTCTGCTTGGTGGTATTTACAGCATATGAGCAAAGCTTGTCCACATGTCATGCACGTGACTTTGTTTATATGAGACCTCAACCTGCACAGCGCGTGAGAACACACGTCCGCTTTCTTTACTTTCACTGGCAGTCATCCAGGAATTCACAGAACTACAGTTACCTCAGCAACTTCAGTTTCCCCCTGTATGCACTATTCCAACAGTTTTACTTCCTGTCTTCCCTCTTGTTTTCCTGATTGTCTTCTCTAGTGCTTATTATGCTTCTATTTTTGTCTGAGACTGCGATCATCCTGGAGAGAGCAAGTACCAGCATCTCAACAGAGACTAAAACCAGCAACCCCATCCGCTGCTCTGAACTTCTCTAGATAGCATCATTTCCTGGCGAAAAGGCTGAAATGACAAATGTAACTGGTGAGCACTTTTCCACAAACTAAAATCTCCAAACTGACGTAGCTGCAAGAGGTTTTGAAGAAAATTTCCAGTTAAAAGAGCACACACAAAGAGCAGCACAGACCATCAAAGTCTGCAATCAGCAACCTGGAGGAGAACAAGGTGACAAACTCAGCAAAGTCACAGCATCCTACAAAGAGGAGCTGGATAAGATGAGGATTGAGAACAAAGCTGAAAACCACTGGAAGAGAAGAAGAAGGAAAATGCACAAAACAGAGAAGAAATGTGAAAATGCAAAGACTTGTTGGAAGTCCAGAGAGTGCTAAAGGAAGAGAAAAGTGCAATGCAGGAGGCCAAAAAAGAAATTCACAGTGCAAAGAAGGAATTCTTGGAAGTCCAGAAAGCACTGGAAGAGAAGACAAGGGGACTGCAGAAGGCAAAAAAAAAGAAAAGAAACTGGAAATGTAAAAAATAAATTGTTATAGGTCCATAAAGCACTCAAAGATGAGAAGATTGACACGATGGCGATAAAGAGAGATGGCAGACAGTGAACTGTTGCAGAAGGAATGGGGAAAGAAGAAGAAGAAGCAGGCAAAAAAGAAGACAAAAGCGCAGGACAAGAAAGTTAAGAACAAGAGCTGCTTCTAAAAGAAAAAACAGCTCCTAGTTACAGAAAGTTTGAGGAAACTGATGGTTCAGCTCAGGGAGAGCGATAGTTTCCTCTTCCTCTCCCCTTTTTCCACTTTCCCTTTATCTTCTCTACCTTCACCACTCCACCTTTAGTCCACTTCCTCTTTCTCCCTCCTTTCATCCTCTACCCCCTTCTCTCCCCCGTCCATCCACTTCACCTTGTCTCTACTCTACCTTCATTCTCCCTCTATCTCTTCTTCTTCGTCCTTTCCTTACCTTTGAAATGAAAACTATAATCTTCATCATCACAAGTCAATAAAAATCAGTCAATAAATAATCCTGCATGTGTCTGCCTCTGCTCCTGCTGGTTATGATCTAAAAAGGAGTAAAGCTCTGAAGTTTATCAGTGTTTTTACAATAATAAATTTAAATCTAAAAGTCCTCTGCGGCTGTGATTGTCACATGAAGTGTTTCCTTCTTGCGTTTTCACGGATTTATTTTGATCTGATATTTGCTCGCCGAGTGCCTTTCCTTTTAGATTACCTGGGCAAAGCCTGTTGGGATTTACACCTAGAATGATTATCTGGGCCTTGAAGAAGTAGATATCCGAACATGCAACAATAATATTCACACCTAGGGCCAGAGTCTTAAGTAGGAGGGGTTTAAAAGAGAACGAGACACACTGAGCATCTGAAGCCAAAGGGTTCTTTCAATTTACTATTAAATCTATTGATATTATATTGAACTATATCCTAAATTAAAATAACACAAACAAGGCTATCACAAAACAATAGGGAATATTTCACCAAGCTTCACAAACAGCTGTGAACTCTTCATAAAAGTATCCATCATATTAAACTGATGCAGGAAAATCCGTCTGGGACTTTTGAGAGTTTGGAATTTCTTTAGTTCATTCCTTAAGTTTCCTCTTCAGTCAGGTAAGCCAGAATCAAGTTAGGTTCATTTTCAAAGTGTTCCTGAATTTAAACAGGTGAAATGAAAGAAAAGAGGATCGTCTCCTCCTCCAATGAAGTCTCCGAGCAGCTTCTGGGGGTAAGGAGGATCAGGGCTGACTTGCCATCTTCTTTAACAAAGAGAATCCCAATCAATTTGCACTTCCATGGCATCGCCAAACCCCAACCTGTGTAAAACCGTGATGTTTCCGCATAAAAATCAAGAAATACTGATCCTCAATGGCCAAAATAAAACAAAACAAAACAAAACAAAACAAAAACAATCAAACCTGTAAAAAAATACCTCTGTAACAAATTGGTACATACATGAATACAGCAGGAGTGTGATGCAGCTGTTTTTGCACAGAATATTCAACCTTCAATCAATTATAACTAGTTTTTACGCAATCAGATCATTATCATACATCAATTTGTGTGGTTCACCTAGGGTTGTCATTTTGAATGCACATGTGCAGTAGTTGTATTAATAATACTAAATATTATTATTTACATTGATGGTGCATTGCTGGAAGAAGAAGACAACCTAGCTAGACTGATCATTTTAAGTGGGGAAAATTGCACTCTGTGTCATGGATGTGCTGTGTGGCAGGCAGGATGTGGACCCAAACGCAGGACTCAAAACAGAAGGTTAAACTTAAGGCGCAGCTTTTATTGCTGGAAAAACCTTCATAAGAAATAAACCTCACAACAAAACAAACCAAAACCTTGACCCTGAAAACTAGAACCTAAACTGGACTTAAGAACTAAAAACTAAGAAACACAAGCTACAAAGAAACCAGGAACTAAGAAGTAGGGCACCATCAGTAACACAGCAAGAAACCACACAGCATGATGAGGGTACAACACAACACAGAACAAGGAAAACACAGGGCTTAAATACACTGAGGGATAACGAGGGAATGGGACACAGGAGGAGAGCACAGCTGGGAGTCATCAAACATGACAAGACAAGGGGAAGCAAAACTAGACACACTGACGAAGGACATGAGACTTTCAAAGTAAAACAGGAAGCACACGACAGAGACACGGACTAGACACTAAACAAACGGGACAGAGCACAGAGATGGAAGTGACACACGAGACATGACTGGGAAACAAGATGAATAATACTTAATCAGGGACAAATACAAAACACTGGGTCACTGACCCAGGACCATGACAGAATCTGCAGGAACAACTCTGGGAATCTCTAGAAATTAAACATATACAACAAAGGCAGGTTCTAAATCAACTTTA
>VVHJ01045277.1:0-10060 GCA_015107715.1 Tylochromis polylepis
AGCAGAAGTGCTCACTATCACACATTTAGACTGATTTGTGAACAATGTTTGAGAGAAATGGTAATATTGTGTATCTGGAATGAATTTTAGATCTTTAAGTCCATCTCATGGAAAATGGGAGCAGAAACAAAGGTGTTGCGTTTATATTTTTGTTGAGTGTAGATATCCTATACTGTATACAGACTACACTACCCATTAAAGTGAAAAAGGAGGATAAAGCAGGGTATACTTTAGGGCTGACCTACCTGTGATTGACAAGTTGCTAATCTGAGTGTGCGATGTTAGCAGGTTGTATATTAGATTGATGTTTTACCAGTGGTAAATCTTTGCATTTACCACTGCACTTTTTATTTTTCTGTCTAGGCTACACGTTGGCTACCAAGCTGAGGAGGCATGTGAAGTCAGCCCACATGAAGGAGAAGCCATATACCTGCCACTGCGGTGCTTCCTACACTGTGAGACAAAGCCTGCTGAGGCACCAAGCTCAGCACAGGACAGAGGGAGGAATTCAAAAAGAGGTTGAAGAAGGACATGGAGAGGAGACACACATCAGAAAGCAAGAGGCTGCACAAGAGTTAGCAACTTCAAGATGCAGTCACCCAAAGCCAATCAGAGGCAGACCCAAGAAGAACTTAATCCCTCAAGGCACAGGAGAGAAGGAGGGAGGTGAGGTGAAGCAGAGAAGATCACAAGAAAAAGGAGAAGAGGAGGCAAAATTAAAGAGACTTGATACCTCAAGAGAGGGAGATAGTGTAGCTAACATCCAGCATGCCGTCGTATACGTCCACACAGACGACCTGTCATCGCCAAGCTCCGCTCCTCTGCTCTTCACCTCGGAGGGCTCACTGCCTGCAGGGACAGAACAAGAGCTGGTGGAGGTGGTGATATCAGAAAGTGCAGAACAGTGCATTGTGGTCCACGGGCAGCAGGCGGTAGGAGAGCTCCTGATCTTACAGGAAGAAGGAAGTGGACTCTGCTCTGTTGCTCAGACAGTAGAGATAAACACAGTGTAGCCTGTGATCATGGCTTTTGAAGCCTTTGAGGACATTTAGGACATTTTTAGTTTTTAGCCCCTTCCTCTAACCTGCCTCATCAACATTTTATTTGTTATTTTTTGCATACTCATACCCTTTATTGCTATTGAACAACCTTTACAGAACAGCTGTGAACTAATTTGATGGATTAGCTGCCATGAAATGATGCACACTTACTTTTATGCCTTCCACACAGGAATGGAGAAAAGTGTGTATGTATAGAAATAGCTCTGTGTGCCTTTTGAATTATAGACTTCTCTTCTGAATATAGAACATGAGCGAACTGTTTGATTCTGAGTGTTTGACACCCAGTGCTGACATTTAATGTTGATACGCAGCACTTATGCTGTAAAATTTCCCTTGACATCAAGTCCTCTGCATTTACTTGGTTATTCCCTTGAGTTAAAAGAAACAAAAAAAAATTGCAAAAAAAAAAAGTTTGAAATTATTATTAGGGTCTTGGCATTGTGACTAAATAGCTCAATCTTTGTCTCGTTTGACCATAAAACTTTCTCCAGAAGATATTTGGCTTGTCCATGTAGTCAGCTGCACATTTCAATCGAGTTTGGAGGTGTACATTTTGTAGCAGAGGCTTCATTCTTGGTTAGCACAATCAGTCCATTACAGTGTAAAACTGGCTTCACTAGTGGTACTGGTGTTCAAGCAGCTGCCAGTTCATGGAAGATTTTAGTGGTTCCTGGGTTGTTCCTAAACAGATTCCTGTTCTGGGTGACAGTTTTGGTCTTCCTCCAGACCTTGGCAAAATGGTGACACGTCAGAATAGGTTGTACTTATGTACAATTACAGATCTCAGAATCTGCAGTTATATGGAAATGATCCATTTAAGCTTCTTTGAATTGTGCTCCAAATTCTTGTTGTTTAAAGTTATTAAAGATGTATCCTGTACAATCATTCCACTGTGGAAAAAGAAAAGTCCAAAGAAATCTTTAAAAGCCCAGATTTACCGTGACATTCATGGCCATGATGAGTGTATGCAAATTCTTGACCACAACTGTATGTACTTAAGGTTTTAGACGATGACATAATTTTTGTAATTTTGTCTCTGTATGATGATACAGAGAAACGTAAATCAAACAATCAAAATATGATTGAAGTGCAGACTTTCAGCTTTAGCTCAAGGGGTTTATCCAAAGTATTTCATTAACTATTGAACTGTCAGCAATACCAAAAGGTCTGAAAGACCACAAAGTGGATGGTCACAGAATTATTTCCATGGTTAAGAAAAACAACTTCACAACATCTAACCAAGTCAAGAACATTCTTGAGGAAGTAGGCGTGTCTCAGGCCTATCAGTGTCTACATGGCCTCATAAACGTAAATACAGAAGATTTACAATAAGGTGCAAACAACTGGTTACATTCAAGATTGGGAAGGCCAGATTAGACTTTGGCAGAGAACAGCTAAAGGAGTTGACACAGTTCTGAGAGAAATTCTTTGGACAGGCAAAACCACGATTAACTTGTACCAGAATGCACGGAAGAGGAAATTAAGTATGGAGACCAGGGTTCATGAAGGGCTGTCATGGCCATCACACATAACAGCTGGTGAACTCTGAACTATGTACATACTCAAAGAACTGGATTTACATCCATTAACTGTTGTTTTTCTAGCTGAACTTTTTTGCAGAATCTTTTTTTTTTTCCTTTTTTTTTTCTTTTTTGCAGCCATTGTTCTGGGAAGGACACCTCTAAATTGCAGTTGTCTCAGGAGCTTTGTCCATGTGTTCTTTAATCACATCACCGCCACGCCACACTCCTGGGTTTCGGCACCACTGTGGCATGCGAATGATAGACCCGGCCACATACTTGCACTTTTCACACACTCTTTATTCTGTTGCTCATTCTTACACTCAGCTGCAGCTTTTCAGCCGCCAGCCTGCCCGCCCGTGTGTCAGCCTCCCCACACACTTCAATAAAGGTTCTTACAGGTATGCTTCAATCAGGGATCCCACTCATCTTTAAAGACAAAACGCTGTAAGAACAAATGGGATCTAACAAATCCCCCCGTGGACCCTATGGGAAAACATGCGTACTGTGCAAAGATTTTACACAGTTTACCTGTTTAGAATCTTAAAATAAACACTTCAGTATGACAATAGACCCATACAGACATGTATACAGACAACTATTGTGAGCGACAAGGAGTGTGGACCTTAGGGATAAGCACAATTAAAATTTTCACATTAGGATACATATTGTAATTATTGCAAAGGTGTGCTTTAGATAGTGACTATATATTAGGCTATTTTCCTCATATAATAGTGAGAAGAAGTACTCATGCAGTTTCTGTTTTGAAAAAATACATTCTTGGAAGGTTAAGCAGACTTAAGGGCACTCGCAGGGCTTCAGGTCTTAAGGCAGTCACCATGTAATTGCAGTGTCTGTGGTTGGAGGCTGCCTGGAGAACTTGTGTTGCATGTCATCCCCGATCTCTTTCACCTCATTTCCTTCACCTTTCTACCATCAGCTTTCAAAAGGAATGAAAATGTCTCTCAAAGCTGCTGAAGGTAGGTAGAAGAAAAGCATCAGAAAGCATCAAAAAGTATCATTTTGGAACCCATCTATTCAGACACATTCACGTTTTGCACTTCATATTGTGGATGGAGTTTAAACTCATACACATTACACTGCACTATAAAGCCAAACTGCCTAACCCTAACCCAGAGGATACATCAAACAAAAAACAAAACTGCAGTTTGTAACAGCTACTAAAGAGCTTCTTTGAAATACCAAGAATTACTAAATAGATGATGTAATTTAGTCTGGGGAAAACAAGCAAAAAAAGATGATTTTCTTTTGTCATTATGTTGGAGGGGAAATGGCAAATATGTCTGTCCGTCTAGACAAAGTCTATATCATAAAGTGAGCTGTCTGAATAATTTGAAAGTTAGTATTTGGCATTTTAGAGTCACTATCATCTGCTCCACAATTTACAATCCTTCGGTTTAGTCCTTGGAAATATACACTGTCACTAGAGTATTCTAGACTGCTTCAATTCATATCTAGAACTGACGAAAAGAAAAACCATACAAAGCTAACAAAAGAAGAACCAGAGGTTCTGTGATGTGATTGTTTTCTGAGTTTCTCTGAGTTTGTCATGGATTTTTGAAACACTACTGTCTCGTTTCATAGAACCAGAAGACTGAGACTGGGGATACAAGCAGATTCTGCTTGTCTGCAGAGACTCTGCAGAGTCTCTGGGCTCAGCCTTAAAGACAGAGTGAGGCTCAGAGTATGGCTCAGAGTATAGCTGCTACTCTTTCTCACTGATAGTATTGGAGGCATGTGAGGTGACAGGGAAATGTCCCACCAGATCGAAGCCCTGGGGCAGATCTCTTCAGGCTTTGGAATAATTCATGGTAGAGTGGTCTGGGCATGGTTCAGACTGTTGTCCCCATAAACTGGACTCCAATAAGTATCAGATGATGGATGTATCGATGAAAGGAAGAAAGGAAGCTAAGCTATTAATGTGCAGACAGAGATGATAATTAGTGGTAACAAACTAAACCAAATAAATAAAATATCATTCAATAAAACTGGACAACAGTCTTCTTGTATGGTATAACATATTTGTCAGATAATGCTTGTGTCATGCACCTGTCAGTCCAAGTGGGCTGATAGGTGCATTTTGATGGAAGAGTCTGTGGGGGTCAGTAACTTTTGGGGACAGCCTCATGTTTCCTTTTAAGGAACTGGTTAAAGTTCCACCAATAATTACCAATATCACCCATTTGATGAGGCTGTGTGCACTTCAGTGACATCACAACATAGAAACATGAAACACTCTGAGCCTGTTCACATTTCTCAGGGGGAGTAAATGCAAAGCCTTAGTCATGCCACTGAAAATGGATACAAGCCACTGGAGAGCCCCAGCATGTTAGCGTCGTGAAAAAATAAACAAAAAAAAACTTGCATACAACCAGATCTGAAAGTCTAATGGATGTCTGACGCACACAGAGAAGTCGTGATGCATGGACCGAGGGGGAAAAAATGAAAAAAATCAATTCGTATTACTTTGCTCCTTGAGGTTCAAATCCACCTATAGTTACAGTATCAGGGCTGCCACTCAGCCAGCAGATTGATATTATGTTTAATGGTTTCTGAGCTCCTTTTACAAAAATGTCTGGAAAATAAATTAAAAATGACATTGTACTGAGAAGTTCACAGTACAAAATATTTTATGTGACTGATATTTCTTTAACTCATAAATGATGAAAATTCACATCTGTCTAACTGGATTTGATATGATACAAACTGAGTACATCGATGCTGTTTAGTTCCATTCTGGGGAAACCGAACTGCTACTACACACTGTAGTAGTGTAGAATTCTGTCTCCTACATCAAAACAACACTCTCCTCATGCACAAATTCAGCTTAATCAACCAGTTTAAGGTGGAAAAACCTGACTCGACTGCTCAGATCTCAAAACTATCCCACATGTTTGGGATGAACTGGATCTATGACTCTGAGCCCGGTCAGGATGGCCTCTGATAGCTGATTTAAAGGTAAACGCCAGCCAGAAAATCCAACCAATCTTTCATTCACAATGTCTGTCATAACATGAGCCGGGGTATTCACAGTATAAGGTAGGAATGACATCCCTATTTATCATGGTAAAGTGGTAAAGTAAGAACTTGGTGCAGGATTAGAGGGTAGACAAGGCACAGTGAATCAACACTCGGTACTGCAAAAGAAAAGGAAATAAACACATCTCATGTTTGCTGGAATGTCTGCTCACTGCAGCAGGTCTGAAGGATGAATGAAAAAGTGGATCTATTTTAATACAGTGGGATATGTCCCATTTCTGACATATAAATGACCCAAACAGATATCAGACATCTGAACTTTCAGAAGAATTCATTCCAAATTGAGCAAATTCAGATCTGAAAATTTATATTTAATTTAAATTGAGTGATTTAATCATGACTTATCATTAATCTCTGGCTCTCTTCCACAGCATGTTTTTTGTCCTGTCATCTTCCTCTCACCACAACTGGTCGCGGCAGATGGCCGCCCCTCTCTGAGCCTGGTTCTGCTGGAGGTTTCTTCCTGTTAAAAGGGAGTTTTTCCTTCCCACTGTCACCAAAGCACTTACTCATAGGGGAACATATGATTGTTGGGTTTTTCTCTGTTGTATTATTGTAGGGTCTACCTTACAATATAAAGCACCTTGAGGTGACTGTTGTTGTGATTTGGTGCTGTATAAATAAAATTGAATTGAACTGAATATTGTCATTAAAAAACTGAGTAAACCTTATTGGGGCAAGTTAAACTGTTTATTTTCAGTGTGCAATACTTAAAGATAATAAGTCAAATGAACGTAATATGCATGCCAAAAGGAATTGTACTTGAATTTGAAATAAATGCACTTGCTATAAATTCACTGTAACAAATTTGGACTGGAAGAATAATCTCAGTATCAACCCTGACCAGCAACTAATAACTGCTACTGAAATCAGAAGCCTCAGTCATGGTGACCTAGGTAAATCTTTCCACTGTTGCCCATAAAAAATTGTAAACTGCATCACAGAATCAAAATATAAGCACACAAAGACATACTGACCACAAAAGAATTTGAATGTTAAATAGAAATCCTGACTTGGAAAAAGTTCAGATTACTAAATGAATCAAGTAATGCACAAGTATTCCCCCAATTTTATGCACTGCTTTGGCAGGTTTTGTGCAAAAATAGTCTTTGGCTATGTTTTGAAAACGAACGTAGTTTGGGGGAATGTATACTTCCTCACAACATCAACCCCACATGTTAAAACATGATACTTAGGTATCAGTCCTTAGGACACTAAACAAGTTTCCTTGTGCTAGTGTGCCACAGCTCCACCAAACAGCTCAAGAAGAGAGTCCAGTATGCCTTTCATACTGACAGAGCACCCAGAAAGTACCCACACAAACACAAGGAGAACATGCTTACCACAAATTCTTAAGTTAACAATAAAGTAAATAAATAAAAAATACCCTACTGTGCAATAAGTTGTAAACGCGAGCAGAGATCTTGCTGAAACACATCTAACCTATTAGAGCCCAGGGTCTTCTAAGTTAATGAAAATAAGATAAATCAGAATGCCAAAGAGCTTCATCACAGTCTACACCAGTATACTTTGAAGTGCCACCTTGTGCTCGAACTTTGGAAATGACACAAATTGTTGCATTAAAATATAGAGTGCAGAAAAATGAAGAGTGTGGTGTTCAGACTTTCCGCATTGACTATCAGAGCTCCTGCTTACTGTTTTCACTCAGTGTGCAAACAAAACTTACACACATTTCTTTGTTTTCCAATTGTGTTTTCTTTGTGGGTATCCAAGTCCTTATCAGTACTATTTAGTTTACTTCTTCTTTTGGTTAACAGCCAGCTTTCTTCCATTCCTCTCCTAATCACCTAACACATTTCTGGTGCAGAAGTTGGCCTCACTTTACGCCATGTACTTATCACCCAACATCAGTGTTGGACCTCTCTAATGCTCTTGTGGCTGAATGAGAGTGAAGCTACGCTTGCCAGGTTCAACATCTGCTGTGAGGAGGCTGGATTAAGTGGATGACTGAACAGCATCTGGCAATTTCGGCGACTTTCCCAAGCCAGCAATCACATCCAATTCACGGAGTGATTGGCAAGGTGCGCAGAGGTGAGAAAGGATGCAGGGTTTGAGCATACTTCACTCAGCTGGTTTCATCACTTTAGTGTGTCTACATGAAAAGTGTACACTGATGACAGGCTTTTCACACCACTTTCCCCTCCAACTGACAAAAAAAACAAATGTCCAAATATACCAAATACACTTTTAAAGCTGAAGTTTTTTTCTTACCTTTAAAGCACATTAAACTTTACGTCAGTCTCTACTTGAGCTGTATGAGTGTGACGTCATATTGAGAAATGACCAATTTCACAAAAGATCATTTAAATGCACCAACCATACAGTGACCCTGACCCTATTGTGAATTGATTACAAATGTGAAATGTCTGTTCTGATAACAGCATACGGCAGCATTTACAACTCTGATATGAAAGTACTTCACTCTGAATTCTCTTCAGTTAATATTATTAGTTTTATTACAATACACCTGAAATACATGCATGTAAACAGTGCTAGGACTGATGGTTGAAATGTCTTTGGGACCATTTTGATGTTTAAGGAGCGCTTGTTATGTAAATGTGTAGTTTCAGGAAATTTTGTTAGTTTTGCAGGGTTTCGACTGTTGTGTTTATGTCTTGTTTGTTGAGTCTTTGAGTAGGGAAGGAAAAGGTCTTTTAGGCTTTATTCCTCTTAGTTTTCTTTTAAATTAAATATGAACTCACTGACCTTTCTGAACGTGAAGTTTTGAGGCACGGAAGGCCCAAATGCAGCCGTTTATTTTAGGCTCAAAAGATGAAAAAAAGGTCCCAAAATACAAGAAAACTAAGTCAAAGAAGCACACTGTCTGACAGGAAACAACAGAGAATGTTAACAGACAATTTGACGAAGACTAAAGGGAAGACAGTACTATTTATACACAAAAGGGGAAATCACAGGGAGTGGAAATAGAAGAGTAATGAGACATGGCCGTACACAGTGAGGACAAGAAGAGAGCAGTAAAAGTAAACACAAGAGACAGGACACAAATAAGTACTACAATAAATAAAACAGGAAGTGAGAAAGAATAGCTTAACAGGGAAACACAAACATATGAAAAACCTTGACACGGGAAAACCTGAAGGAACAAATAAACTCGTATACAAACAGAAAAATAGACTGAGCACCAAAGACTCAAAATACATGAAAAGCAGAATGTAGATAATAACCAAACAAAGAAAAAACAGAGCACACTACAATGAACAAAAATTTAAAATTCTAAAGACTAAAACCAAAGGTGCAGGACCGCGACACTTTCATATCCAGTGTTATCAGCAAAATGTGTATCAGCAAAAACACTCATAAATTTGCCCAGAAAATCGAGAAATATGCATAAGAATCTAGACGTCCCAAAACGTGCTTGCTTCCCTAATGTGTTTTTTGTTTATTGGGATCTCACACAACAAATGAAACAGCCTCAGTGGGCCAAGTGAAGAAACAGACACCATTGGATTCACAACAGCATTCTTCTAAGACTCCCAGCCGCTCCTAGCTTTTACCATTTGCTGGCAATACTGTGTATGCTGCTGGGACATGCTGATCCACAACATGCAATCATGAAAAAAAAAATTACACCCTTTATGGTTACTAAGCTTCTCTGTTAGTGATATTTAAAGACAAAAGGCTTAATTAGCTTTTCTCGTCTTTTCGGGATTAATTTGGCATTAGATTAGTCTGGCCTTTGGACTGTGAAAAGGGATTTAAAACTCTTTGTGAGGTGTCACACAGTTTAGAAACTGATAGCTTTCAGTAAATTGCATTGGGCAGTACTCAGAGGGTTTCACCGCGTTTGTCTGTCTCTCTTCAGTGTTTGTGTGTATCTCTTTCCCATATTGTCTGCATCCACCTTTCTATCTGCTGACTGCTGTCCCTTTCTTTTCTCTCCATCAGAATCAGAGATCTGACTCATGCAGTGGGTCTACACACATCACCCGTCACATCACTCTCCAGGCTATTAAGTGAAAATATGCAGTTTTTTTAAAATTTCATTTTTTATCTTTGACCTCCAATTTAAACAGATGCTGCATAGCTGTCAAACAGGACTCAGGAAGTTTTTTAAAACCTGCAGTTCACTGAAATTTCAGAGTGATTTTGGTGACGCAGTGGCTACGGGCTACCTGCATTAATACATCACCATACACTGAGGGCTTATAACTGCAGCTGAACACCTGCCTTCTGACGTGCACCAGGCAGACACAACAGGGACTTTTTCATTCTCGCCTTGCCACAGTTTCTGTGATGTTCATATTTCTGATTAGAAATAATATATCACTGTCACTCAGCTTTTACTGAAGTAAAAAAAAAAAAAAAAAAAAATTTTTTTTTTGTTTTTAATTAATTAATTTTTTCTTTTTTTTTTTTTATTTTTGTAAAATTTTTTTT
>VVHJ01045280.1:0-24754 GCA_015107715.1 Tylochromis polylepis
CACACACACACACACACACTTCATATTAAAGGATTCTCTCTATTCTAGGCTACATAGTGTCATACAGAAGGCGAGAGAGGCAGAGAAAGGAGAGGCAACAGCTACATTGTGTTAAAAGAGGAGGAAGAGAAGGAAAACAGAAGGAATGGGAGAAGAGGCAAAGAGAGAAGTCTGATATTGGACCCATGAACCTATGAAGAGTCCTTGTGGAAACACACACCTCCCTTAGTGAGTCCCTCCCACCAACGATTCACACACGTACAGCATACAGCAAAGACACACGAAGGTCCGACACAGAGAGAAAGAGAAAGAAAGAGAAAGAGAGAGAGAACAGTCACTATTGAATACAGGGCATTGGGTTTCATACAGCAATATTATATTATTTTCCATATATATTTCCAATATATCTATATATATATATATATATTTATATAATATTTCTATAAAAAACATAAGTCATCCATTTTATGTACAGAGATAAATGAGTAATACCTTGCATAACCGGTAGAGGGATAACGTGTGGTGGGATCTGCCATTTATACAAGTATTCATCATTCTCAAATCCAAACCAACACCTGCGCACTATCTCCTTTAATCTTTTTGATGCTGTTTTCTTGTAAAGGACATGATGACGCAGGAAGATTGGTTTGGGCTTGGCCACGTTGAGACTATTACAACCAGGAAAAAAATCCACAGCTGAGATCAGGGTAGCAGGAGTACAACAACCACAACAACAAGGCTACTGGGAACACGGGGGGGTAAACTGGGAGAGACCAGGATGAGCCTCCATTACAGCAGCGAGCGCAGCCAATGTGCACTCTCAAGAGTTCAAAGGTCAGAGTTGGCCTCTGTATTGCACGTGTCCGAAGAAGAGGTGAGAGATGAAAGTTGGAAGGTGAGGCTGGGCAACAAAGGGACGAAGCCTCCCCTGTGAGGTACCCAGGTCTCCCTCTCCAGATTTGGCATATCACTCTCAAAAGGCCGCAAGCATATGTCCATATAGGTAATGAGAATGCACTAGAACAGAGAAAAGAAGATGAGGAAAGTGAAATAGGAAAAAAAAAGAAAAATTAAGTTGTATCTGCTTCTTGATTCATGAAAATTCAGTAACTTATTACAAATAGTGGCGGTTGCCAGTGCTACCCCTCAGTCTCCTAGTAGATCCAACTATGGTATCAATTTCAAAATCCTAGGTGACATCTTGCTTAGTTTATTGTGTTCAAAGATTTTCAGAAAACTTGACTTCTGACAATGACCTTGAGTTCAAAGTAACTCATCCGAGATTTTTAGTAGCTGCACCTATGGTATGAATGTGAAAATCCTACGTTGCTTCATTCTTGAGTTATCGTATTTCTATACTTGGGTGTTAACGCCACCCACCAACTTAGGTGGGTGATGACAATATGCTGTCAGCCTTTTATGTCTGTGGGGTAATTATATATTAAACTCTAGCTCTCTTCCACAGTGCGTCTTTTGTCTCCCTCACCTCACCACCAACTAGTCACTGCAGATAGCTGCACCTCCCTGAGCCTGGTTCTGCAGGAGGCTTCTTCCTGTTAAAAGGGAGTTTTTCTTTCCCACTATCGCCAAGTGCTTGCTCATAGAAGGCACCTTTACCTTACAATATACAGCGCCTTGAGGCAACTCATTTTGTGATTTCTCTCTCTCTCTCTCTCTCTCTCTATATATATATATATATATATATATATATATATATATATATATATATATATATATATATGAAAGAACTGAATTGACTGATGATGATTAAAATTTTTGATACAGCTTCTGCTTTGATTGAGCTACTGTACATGCAATAGTAAACCCTTGGGCTTAGCCTGCACACCTTTTGTTAATTGCCTCTTGACAGTTAGTGTCACAGTCCTACAATACCAGCTGTGAGCACAGTATCCTGTCCAGCTTCTGTTAGCTTACCTGTCAGCATTAACGCTCCTGTTAGTAAGTAGAGAGTAGTTAGCATGAATAGGTCCGCACAGCCGAGGGATCAAGTCTCGGGGTTGCTGGGGGAGGAGCTTGAGAGCATGTCACATAATTGATTTTAAACACAGCAAGACAGAGAGGACACAACATGCAGTTAGTCAAGGCAACCAGAGTGTGGCTCATAGCTACATACAGAAAATGAAATAAGCATTGCTTAGTATTGTAACATACCTTCAGGTTGAAGCTGTTTCTTGGATGCCAAATTCATGGAAGGTGGCATGGACATGGACGGCATGCGGAAGCCAGCTGGCAGTGTTTCCATGGAGCCTGCCATCATCCCCAGCCCAGTCCCTCCCTCACGTGCCCGAAACCTCTTGCGCCATGATGGAGAGCGTCGAAAGGACTTGTCATCTCCACTCTTCAAAGACAGAAAAGCAAGGTGAGGAAATTTGCCTTCTTCAAACAACACTGTATTTGGTTTATATAGCGGCTTGAGAGGTACCTCCTCGAGTCTGCGGTCAGTCCCTAAAGCTAACAGGTTGTTGAATTCCCTTTCCAGAACCTGTCGCGCCTGAAAAACAAAAACCAGGTGAATACAGTTAAACAACCTCTAAATATGAAGAAACATTTTTTGGTTTAACATCCATCAGTATATCCATTTTACTCTGCATATCCAATTCAGGGTCGCATGCAGGCTGGAGCCTATGATCCAGAAACGGTCACTTTTAAATATAGACATCCGGGCCAGATTGCTAATCTGCACTGAAACCTGGCCAGGAAATACTTGAATTCTGGGTAACGATACCTGTTCACTGTACAAAAATAGAATGGGTAAAATGTGTGAGATGTTGCAATTTGAAATTAAACACAACTTACTGGTTTTATTTTTGGTTTCATTCAATATTCTGCACAGAGATTTTGTCTTTTTTTCATAATTCCTTAATACATGTAAAAGGGACAAAACTGTACTTTAAAATTTTGTTATACAAAACTCCAACTTTTCTTCCCATAAAAATCAGTTCATTCATTCCATGTGGAGTGTAAGGAGTCATTAAATCTATTTTCTTTTATAAGTACCTGTGTGTTCTGCATAGGAATCTGCAGGATGAGTGCTAGGCTGCTGTAGTCGAAAGTCTCATCCAGAGCAACAAGTGCTCCATGAACGCCACTCTCCAGCAAGTTGCCGCTATACTCCCTTAGACCAATGGACTGGACCCAGTGGATCACCTGCTCATTGGTCCATACCAAAACATCTACAATAAAGGGAGAGTAAATCAGATTCATGGTACAATACCAATGCTGACAGACTGTCAACATTAATTTTAAGTATTATTAAAATTATTACATATACCAGAAAATTGTACAAAAATTTTAAATACTGAGACTGATAAATGTTATTACTTTTTAATATATATACGATTACTGATGATTAATTCATCCAAACTTTTTTTAAACAGATCACCCTGACGTAAAATAAATGTCATTTATAGAAAAATTCAGAGAAAGAGAAAGCAATAGAGAGATAATGTGCAGGTCCACATAGTGTCAACTCACGGGCACACTCCCTTTGTTCATTTAAAGCACAGCTGTCAGCCAGCTTTCGAAGTTGGAACAGGCAGGGTGTGTGCATGTGTGTGTGTTTATGTGTGTGTAAACAGGTCAGGATCCTGATCTAACACGACAGCTGAGTCAAGTTCATGTGCTGAACTCAAGGTCAGAAGAGCGAGAGGTCTGGCTAGATTTAAGTGTGGGCATGTGTCTGTGTCTGTGGAGCACTTTTGGCAAGTGAGGTTTCAGATCATAAGATTGGCTTTTTGACAGTCGAAGGAGCAGCTGCTTGAATGCTCAGTCCAACCTGACACTATCAGATAAAACCACTAGGTGGTGCTCTGGCCTGACAAGACTCTCGATGTGTGCATGCTTGTGAATCTGTGTTATATATTTTTTTTATCACTATGCGTGTGTCAGGGTGTGTGTAAACTCTACCTTTCATGTCATGTTGGCTATCCTCTCTCCGCCGCTCTAGGTCTTTCCTGTCATAATTGAGTCTTTTCAAGCACATAATCCCATACTGCAGACTGGCCCTAATACACAGACCGACACAAACACAGAGCAGCACATATAAACCATTAGCTTTCTCATCTCCATTGCTAATGTTCCCAGTTAGCAGATGAAAGGGGAAGCAGATCAAACAGAAGCTAAGCTAATGGCCACAGCTACAGACCTGTGGAAGCTGTCCACCATTTTGAGGTGGCTCCTTAGGTCCTTCTTGGTCAGATGGTCCAGCATTCTTGCGTCCACCAGACACTCCATGAAGTAGGAGCGGTACTGAGGCAGACCAAGGCTGGGCAACCATTCATTTCCTATCCACTCATGATTCATGTCTCCATATGCCAAAGTCTGTAAGGGAGAACGGTATCCAATGATGTGTGTAACAGAAAGATGAAAGACTAGAAAAACTCCCTGAGATATTTTTCACAGGGAATAATTTGGACTGAACAATATTTATGGCTCAATTTCACGTATCTATTACTTGTATATATAACGTGTATATATTATTGCTTCGACTGCATTTTATGTACATACAAATCTTTGTACCATGTCTTCTAGTGTATTTTACTCTATACAGTACAATTTTTACATAGTACAAATCTATCTATAAATCCCATACCCTGAGGTTGTCTGGTTTATGCTAATAGCTTAGTGGTACACTGAGACACATGAGTGGCACTCGTGCTTTTCTTAGCCAGAAATGTTTTCAGTGCTTTTTATACCACTGTTAACAGATGCAAGAATGCTAACAACAGACTGAGGGAAGATTAATATTTTATTTACGTTCATCAACAGTTGCTGGTTAAGCTATATAACCCACTTATTAATAGGTAGAAAATAATTATCACTTCATATCATTGTTATATAATTATATAATACACTATTATTATTTATATATAATCTGAAAACAAAGTTGACTTAAAGGTACAGTCAGTCATTTTTGAGTGTTTATTGTATTTATAGTTATACACTGATAATTACATCTTCCAAAAACTGATGCATCCTCATAAACTTAGAATTACTCCATTAACAAATACATAGGAATAACTGCCGGTTTGTGTTATCCCTCCATCTTGTATACAGTGGACAAGATGGAGATCGCCATTTTTCCTAATCGAGTTTTATGCATGTGGCCAGAGACTGGCAACAGGCGTAGAATGCCAGTTTTATATCCTCCATCAGAATGAATAGATGTGGACACCTGGCATATCAACAGCTACAGATCAACTACAGATGATCGGCAGCCAGAGTTATTTGTCCTATAGCAGCCACCGTAACTGAAGTGGAAGGGGTAGTGTGTACTTGTTCAGCTATCTACATGGGGACCACTTTGAGTTTTTGATCACTAAAGCGAGGACGTATCAAAAAGTGAGGACCCTAAGGCTAGTCCTTCACACCCTTTAAAGGTCTGTTTGAGGTTTATAACCTTTTTAGCGTTAAGGGCAGAATTAGCTTTAGATATGGTATAATATCAGATATCAGATAACAAAAGCACTGAGAAAGGGATAAGGAAGGGGCAAAAGAATGCATTATGTTGTCGCATGTCCTCACAAGAGTAGCCACGCAAATGTGGCAATATCTGTGTGTGTGTGTGTGTGTGTGTGTGTGTGTGTGTGTGTGAGCCTCTGTACACTTTCACTGTGTATGTAGACAGATTTTTGCAGATTAGCAACCTCACCTGTGCCCAGCTGCCTTCCTCATTCTCCTGAGTAGCAGCATGGTAAAGATAATGTATGAGTTAGAGAGGCAGGAACTAATCAAACACACACATACTAAACATTCAGAAACATACGCACGCAAGATCTTTGCAGTAATTACATATCAGCACTCATAGTATTAATTGACCTTTGCATGAAGACGTAGATCACATGACCACAGTTTGCATCAGTTAACATCCAATCCACATACAAATACCAGCAAAAGCATTAATGCATATTAGTGTATGGTTTAGTGGACATTTGAAAGGGGTCTTCCAGGAGAGGACATATGTGTGTCACGGTGGGGACGGTGTGAGCGTGAGAGGGTGTCAGGTGGGGGTAATGGGGAAGGGAGCACCCAGATGGTACTAACCGCTTTAGTGGAGGAAGCCAGGTTCTCCATCTCTTCATGAGTCACCCACACATTTCCGGAGGACTGCTCAGAGGACGAGAACACACCCAAGCGCGCACACACACACACACACACACACACACACACACACACACACACACACACACACACACACACAGAGACAAACATTGTGTTGAGTGATGCCAAGGGAGGGAGTGTATTTCAGGCAGGTAGCTTGTAGCTTTATCTGGCACTAGTTGTGTGTTGTTTCCCCATGGTAACCCATGCAATTTATGGCAGCTAAAAAGGACAAGTCTGCCTAGTTGAAGGCATGAATCAAGCCTCTACTGCAGTCTGAACAGAAGCACAAAAAAAGTGTGAGGAGGCATCACTTGAGAGTGCAGAGTGAAGCTTAAGACGCAAAGTGGATCAGCTTTTGAAAAACTGTTCATGTCACATTCCTGGATTTTTTTTCTTTGCTTGAGGAGCTTATTTACTCATGTATTAAGTATTTATGTTTGCATAATTACGTGCCTGTAAGAAACATTTAGTTGTGTTATTTGAGGTGCAGTGGGTGTGTTTGTTTACCGTTCTGGAAGTGAGCGGCGCAGAGGGGCTGGTGAGGGAAACCATCTCCTGGATGGCCAAGCGGAGTTTGAGTCGGTGCAGAGGGTTGCTGATGCCAATCTCCCGCTGGATCTCTGTGTCTGACAGAGCTGACATGATGGCTCCGCTCTTCACGTTGGCACGACAAGCTGCCACATACCAGGCTGGCATACCCACCCACAGCTGGTGAGAGTCATCAAGACATTCAACATTCATTACCACTGTCCCCATAAAAGGTCATAATTATAGAAGAAGTTAGTGCAGACCAGGCCGCATGTCACTTTGGTAATTGATAATACTGCATTCCCCTCCTACAGATGGCAGCCTGGCATAAATAGAGGTCACTTTTATGGAAACTGGGGAGGGTTGGTAGATTAGTGGAATACCTCTAGCCATGAGACAACAGTAGGTCCATCCCACTGAGCAAATGGCAGACCTTTTTTTCTCGCATCTTCCAGAAGTTCATGTCTGAGGGTATTAAAAATGAAGGCAAACGGGTAAGTAAGTAATAAAAAAGAAGGGTTTCTAAATCATTTAGCAACAACTGAAAAACAAATCGGCCATTTACTTTTTCTTCATTCTTCGGTCTCTCTCAGCCTGCGTGCCCAGTTTTCCCAGAGTCATAGTGTCACCGATGCCCATCTCAAAGTCTGAAATATGACACACACTCAAAATAATGAGTCTGCATGCTCAATAAACATAAAGCAATAATTTTGAGTAAAATGCAGCTGAAACATATAAAATCAAAGGTTTATTTATTAATCAAATAATTAATCATTAATTTTAATGAATCATTTAACATTTTATATTGTACTTGTGTAATAAAATGACATGGGACATTTGCATTTAATTAAATTTGTTAAAGTAAGTATATGTGTCAGTCTCTTTCTCTGTAAAAGCACAATCGCTCATACAGTGTGGATGAACGATGAGCAACGATGTGGTTTGTAGTCTGCAATGTACCTGATAAAGCTGGTAGAGGCTGTCCTTCCCTGCTAACAGTTTGGTCCATTCGTCCCTTCTCCTTTTTTCCGAACAATCGCCCAATAGATGACTTGATTCCTTTCTTCTGTTTGCTGCAGCCAAGAGTAACCAAAAAATAGTATTATAATGACACCAACAATGGTCATTACCGGCAACAATAATTTGGTGCCCATAGAGGACACAGAGTATTTTTTTTGTTAAATCTGTTACTTAGACCTTTGTCCTTTCTAGTGTGACACAGTTTGTCTTCATTTACTCGCTGTGTGTCACTGTTAGTGTGAGGATGTGAATCTGTGTATTTACCCTCGTCCATCCTCCAAACTGCCAGTGAACTGGGCAAAATTGGTTTCCAGCCGTAAACTGCGGGGGGAAGAAGGTGGTGATGTCTCACACTTGATAGTTGCTTTGTCCACTTCCACTGGGGACTGAAAGAAACAAAAGTAACTCAGCTTAGTTATGAAAGTAGACAGACAAAAAAAAACAAAACATCGAAAAACCAAAACTGTTGGATATCAGTTGCGTTTGCACACTTACTGCTACTTTCCTTCTGTGTTTTCTCAAGTCACTTGGCTAAAAGAAACAAAACAACACACTATAAGATCACTTTTGTTAAACTTCCACATACTGCAGTCTGTATGTATATGACAGGCTTAGCGTGTGTGCTTTCTGACCAGAGTCATTATGCCTAGATGGTGGCTGGTATTGCGCCCATGATGTTTGGGTGTAGAGTGGCCGCTGGTGGGTGGGGAGGAGGATGATGCCAGGGACTGAGCAGTGGCAGAAGTGGGCAGGGCCCGTGGTCGTAGCGTCACATTGAGTCCGTCCATGCTGCCGCTGTTCACACGAGACTCAATCTCGTCGGAACGCAGGTCTGCAGACTCCCTCTCTACCTGAATCATCCTGGACACACAAACATGCACAGATACCCGGTGAAGTTGAGCACTTGGCCTGCTGTCTCTTAACTAACTCACACATTACAGATAATATATTTGCATAATCGCAAATATATTTAAAATCCATAATAATTACTTTTCTATTTACTTCATTTTTTTCCCATCTTTCTTTCTTTTTTTGCACGCAGTGATAAAATGTTTCTTGTTTTCAGTAAATCTAGGAAAAACGGTAATATATGATATTAAATAAACTGGTTAAAGTGTGATGAAAAAAAAAGCAATAATCCCAAAATAATGGATATAAAATACCATTAGTGTAACTACGATTTTATTGCTTTGAGGGAGTGTGGCTCTTCTGCAGCATAATCAGCAGCTACTTTGCAATTTCTTTCCTGCAGCATATTGTGAGGTGTCAAAAAGAAAGAAAAAGAAAATAGCATCCTGTTTCAGCAGGAAAAATAAGTGAAAGGTTATATCAACCTGAAATCATCTCCGTATCTATTTTTTGTATACAGTAATTGTATTTTATTTTTGCCTTCCACCTTGACGATTTACTCACAACTATACTTCTCACTTTCTTTTTTTTTTGTTGCATTTATCCATTGACTGTTTAACAACTCTTTTAATCGAGAAGTTAAATTCACAAAGCTTACATACAAAGTCCTGAATGATCAGGTTTCATCGCATCTTAAAAGCCTCATAGACCATATTATTACAATAGAGTAGCCTTAGTTGTGGTTCATAGAGGTTCCAAAAGTAGAGGCTAAGCCTTCAGCTATCAGGCTTCTCTTTCGTGGAACCAATGCCCAGACCCTTTAAACCTTCCCCGATGCTTTTAATATTAAAGCACATGCTTTAATATTAAGATTAAAACATGTGTTTTTGATAAAACTTCCTGTTATGTGCGTATTAGATGACCTTGAAACACCAGTCAGTTATGCTTCTATAGGGTCAGCCTTCTGGAGATCTCCCATGATACACTGAGCACCTCCTCTCCTCTGCTTTCCTCTCTTTCACTGTCAATGCATTTATTATATGCCAGTAACTTTGTGCCTTCTTTCTGGTGTAGTTTGTGCTTTGTCCTTTATGTGTTTTTGTTATCTTTCTGTGCGCTCTTTTCTCTCTTTGCTTTCTCGTCTATACAACCAGTCACAGCAGATGGCCTCTATTCCTGAGCCTGAAGGTGTGTCTTCTTGTTATAATGAAGTTTTTTCTCCCCACTACTGCTTGCCCATAGGGGATCAGTGGATCATTAGTTTTCTATCAGTATTATTATAGGGTCTTTATGTTACAGTATGGGGACCTTGAGATGACTCTAAATAAAATGTCTCTATCAGTCATGGTGCATTCTGTCTGACTCCAGGCCTTTTTTTTTCAGCACCTTTATTTTGTTGCACAGTCATCATCATGTTCCTTTTCATGTAGCTGGTTTGGTATTGTATTTGGTATTGTGAACTTCTCCTATCTGTATCTTTTTTCTTGGTGTTGCACTGATCCCAACTTCCCCACGGGGACTGAAGCTGTAATGTAATGTGCCTGTAATACGCCACCTTATCTCTTCATTGATAGCATCAAGCTGCTCCTGCAGCATGAGGGCGAGAGTCTGAGCATCTGATTGACCGCTGGGGGAAAGCAGGGCTGAGCTAACATCATCATCCAGGTCTGACTCTGCTTCGATGTCGCTGCCAAGGAGGTGGCTGACGCTCCCACGCAGAGATGGGTAGTCCTGTTCAAACACCGCACACACCTAAAGAGAGCATATACACATTGGCATACGCACACCAACAATGGTCACTTTTAACACAACACAAACACAATCCTTTAAAAAACACATATAAATATACATAAAGAATGTGCTGCATGGATGAGTCCTGATTAAATGCAATACACTTAAAAATCACTATATGACATTTGTGGCCAGCTGTGAGAATAAATGGATGAACAGGAAACTTACATCACACAGCATGTCCATGGCAGCAAGTGAGAGAGACAGGAAGACACAGAGGTTAGTAGAAAATGGGAAGTTAGGCATGAGGATCATCACACATCAGCCAAGCACTGACACTTACTAGCAAAGCAGACATGAACCTGGATTAAGCACCCATAAGCAGCTGCATGTGGTTAGAAGAGCAGTTGAAATGAGATCTTGATCTCTGCAATCATGTTTGTGTGTGTATGCAAGGAACTGTGGGGTTTCTTTGGGGGGATATGAAAAAAAAACCCAAATACGATAAGCACCTTGTTTGGGTCGTCTCGCAGCGCTGAAAGTCTGCCCTTTTGTGCCCGCCTGATCACAGTTGTGCTGTAGTGGCCATCCTGGCCCTCAACCACGGAGAAGCGAAGATCGCTGGAGCTACCCAAGTGAGATCTGCAATTTTATACGTGGAACAGATCAGAAAAACTGATAGATAGCACGGTAAAGTATAAATGCTGGTATGAGGGAGGACAGAGGAACGATGAGGAGAGGAACGTCTAAATGTACCGAGGGTGAGTTCCATCTCCAAATGCCCCACTGCGGCGTTTCAAATGGTCAATCTCGTTTCTTAGTTTATCAATCTCTCCAATCAGCCGTTCCTAAAGGAAAAACGGAGGCATTATGGACAATAGATATTTTTTTCTTGAGCAAAAATTAGCAAGACCAAGGTTACAACGGCACTCTATAATGAGAAAAGGAAAGTAAAAGTCCAAGTAAAACATTTGGCTTACAAATTTTTTTTACCACGGATGAGTATTCAAGTATTAAAGAAAACTGTGTTGCCAGCCTTATAACGACTAATTAACCCCAGATGCATTAAAGGACTAAATGGATACTGGCTATTTGAGCACAAAGTATGAGAAAAATGGAGCTGGTATTGACCTGACTCCATGTGAAAGTAACAAAATCTTCCAGGTCACTGTGCCATGCCAAAAATAGCCTTGGTTATGCGAAACATTCCCAATAGGTTTGACTAACTCTTGAAGGTGGTTAGCTAGTTTAGCTTTCAAAGTGGAGGTAATTTCAGCTACTCTTTGTATGTTTGTGGGGAACTTAATCCATAACATGACTTGATTCATATTACCTCCTAAAATTTGTATGAAATTAAAAGACTCAAGACACATGGACAAGAAAACTGTATTTTTGCCAAAGTCACTGGTTATTATGAGGCAGGAATGTTTGAAGTAAAAAGAAAATGGTGTTTTTTAATGGTTTTTAGGTGATTCACCGAAGTCATACTGACCCTGGTGTGGTGAAATTCTTCAAGTTGTTTCTGGCAGTTCTCGAGGTCCTGAATAAGAGCGTTCTGAGAAAAAAGAAAAGAAACCAAAAAAACCAGACATGACCCTGCATCTGAACAGATCTGTCCTCTAAGAAGAACATGTCTTGTACTGCCAATTAATTTGGTTTGTGAACCATAAACAACAACAATATGAGATGATGCTGTTGCTTTGATGAGCGTGTGTGCGCAGGCCTTGCCTTGTCCTCCAGGGCAGCCATGCGTTCTTTCAAATGTAGCTGCAGCCTTTCATTGGACTCGGTGAGCAGACGATCCACAGTGTCAGATAAACGCTTGTTGTGTTCCTCGTTCATTTTCTCCCTCTGACGAGCCTGATAAGTAGAGATGGTGAAACCAGACGAAGGGAATGACATCATCCAATTTTCTCTTTGATACAGACTCCACGTGGGTGTATTTATGCAGCTAATCAAGCATCTCTACACGGATTAAAGGATGAAGTGTGTATTTAGCCCTAGATCACCAGCTGGCAGATATAGGTCTTCTTGGCCAACAATGGATCTAACAGTCTGAATGATTTAATTACAGTCATTTACATCATGATATAAAAAGGGGGGGGGGTTCTCTTAAGCGTGAAGCACTCTGCTTAATATGTGCTCTGCACTAATTTAATTCACCTAAATTGACATGGGGAAACATAAACACGCATCTGCATCCTCAGAAAGCTCTTTTGACTAAATATAGTCATGAGCTCGCACAGAGAGAGAGAGAAATTAACCTAGCGTGAATTATTCAGTCTAAAGATAGCAGCCAATCAGTCTTCTAGGAGAGAGTGGGGTGTGTGCATGTGTTGCAGCAAGATATGTGGATTTGGTTTGAATTCATGCAACAGTGCACTGGGAAAATGAAGAACTCTTCTTGAATGTGTGTTTCCTGTGTGTTTGCGTATGTACATGTATGCATGAGGGAGCACAGAGCCAAGAGTCAAGGCATCCAGCTAATGTGGGGCATCAGCCCGCACGTGCACACATTATCGTGAGAGGTCAGAGAGAACCTGCAGGGCTGCTGCACACATACACACAGGCACACACACCCTTCCTAGCTCCTGGTTCTTCTCCTCCAGTTGTGACTCCAGCTGTCTGAGCCGCTCCTCCACGTTGCCATGGCGCTCCTCAGCCTGCAGGGGGAGACACGCACTTGTCTGTACAACTTCCTCAAGAAGAACCTTGCTCTCCTGCATGCTTATCTATGTTTTATATTTGCAAGCCACGTATGTGAATCTTGTTATTTCAGTAACATTTGCAAAAGCTTCTATAGCTGTGTATGTGTGTGTGTGTGTGTGTGTGTGTTACCTTGGAGAGCGCTGCCACTCTCTGTGCCAGTTCAGCCTCTACCTCTGGCAGTGTCTCAGCCTTCCTCATGGTCTGAGCCAGCCTCTGCTCTGCCATCTCCAGCATCTCCTGCAGCTGGCGCACCTTCTCTTCACTCTGACACACACACGCACAGACAAACACATTCACGAGTGATATTATTGCAATCACAAGAGAGGCGTAATCAGTCTAGTGCAGCCAGCGAATAGCAAGGACATAACATATGGTCATTCACAGAGGATGTTGCTGGTGTTTCCCATGTGGGGCTGAACTTAGATTCACCCTGAACTACACATGAACCTCGGAGCAGCATGTTTCGATTGCTCACTCACTGATGATAATACTCTCGCAAACTTTAAATGTATTTTTGCAGATGGCCGAGGCATGAAATATTAAAATGTTTCAGGAGAAAAAAAGAAATAAAGACAGCACACATAAGCCTGAATGCACAATTAATACACTTATGTCACAGTGTATCAAAATGAATGTGATATTTCTGGTATCCCTTAACAACACATTAACACTGTAAAACAGTCAAGGAAGCCTGAACAAAGCAGAGGAATGAAAGCATGTTCTTAAAAATGGATCGCTGTTTATGACAGAAATGTGTACTGTGTTGTTTGCTTCGGAACAATGTAACAGGAAGGTGACATTAAGCAGGTCAGCCATCTTCTATTTCCACTTAACTTTTGTTTTAAAAACAATTATCTACAAATGCATGTTTCTGAATGACAATTATGCACTCAGCCTGTAATAAAGCTCATTATGCAGACTATTGCCTTTTTAACTGTGTGTGGCTAATGTTGCTGAGTGTTACCTGTCGGTGCAGGGAGTCCTTGGTGGCCAGCTCGTTTTCCAATTTGTCGTTGAGGTCGTGGATGTGTGTCGTCTCTCGCTGAGCAGCCAGATAGCGTTTCTCCAATGTCGTTATCCTCTCCTCCATATCTTCTCTCTGCAGGCAGAGAAACACAACATTAAAAATCAAGTCATATAGTAACAGTCAATCATGTCTATTACACATGCAGGGAGTAAATGTTTTTAGTTAAGCTTCAGTTTTTAAACATTCAAGGAAATTTAAACTGTACACTGATCAAAATGCCTAAGCTGTTACAGTGGACCAAGATGCAAGTGACTGCTAAGTAATCCTTGTTTACTGCTTATACTGTACTTCTCCCCTGTGTATAAACAGATAGATAGTATACACACATATACTGATTTATTTTTCAGTATTCAGTTAATGTTTGCCACGGTTCCTAAATTAAAGGAACACACTTTATTCAGGGGATGCATGGGAACTCTGTCAGGCATTTTAAAGAAGAAAGACTCCATTACTGGATTCATCATCTCTGGGAATGAAAAAAACCTATTCATGTATGTTCAACACTTAGTTGGAATATCGGCTCACAAAAAAAATGTTACCTTTTCTCCTGAATCATAGACGGGAAGTTAGCAACTGTTCGCTCTTCCTGTCACGGCCCTGCCCTGAGCAAAGCTTGTGGCAAACTGTGTGCTATAACTGCCTGTTGTGTCTGATTAGCTTTAAGTTGTTTTCAGTCATTTCTGGTCCCTGTACAACTGCAGCGAGAGCTTGGGTCGCATTGCCAGTGGTAAGTCAGACTGAGCAGGCAGGCCTGCACTTTGTCACTGATTCTGTTCATAATATTTATGGACAGAATTTCTAGGGGCAGCCAGAGGTGGAGGGTGGAGGGTTTGGTGGTCTTAGAATATTGTCTCTGCTTTTTGCAGATCATGTGGTTCTGGTAGCTTCATCAGACAGTGACCTCTGGCTTGCATCGCGGCTGTTTGCAGCTGAGTGTGAAACATTGGATGAGAAGTAGCACCTCTGACTATGAGGTCATGGCTCTCAGATGGAAAAGGGCGGTGTGCCCACTCCAGGTCTGGCATGAGTTGCTACCCCAAATGGAGGAATTTAAGTATCTTAGGGTCCTGTTCACAAGTGGGGTGAAGGTGGAGTGGAAGAGTGGAAGACAGAGAGATTGGTGCCAATGTCAATTTAGGTCAATTCCAACCCTCACCTATAGTCATGGGTGACTAAAATAATAAGACTGGGGATATGAGTGGCTGAAACGAGGGCTGAGGAGGTTGGTTATTTCAGAGGGACTCAGACTAAAGGCACCACTCCACATTAAAAGGAGACAATTTAGTTATTTTGGGTATCTGATCAGGATGGCTCCTGGACATCTCTTGGTGAGTGGTTGCGGTACAGGTACATGCTGGAGAGGAGGTTGTGTGTTTATTCAAATTATTTCATATTGGTTTTAATATGACCCAGACTGGTTTTATCATATGCACAAATACAACACAAGTAATGTTTACTCGAAATTACAGAAAATGAACGGACACTAGAGCCAAAGGATGGTAAATGAGCTTTAAAATAATAATATGGATTATAATTGGAATAAAAGTTTTATTAGAGAAAAGCACAGATTTTTGTACATAATATGCTAACTAATAGTAACTTTGCAATAATGATAATATTTTTTCTTGATATTAATATTAATTGCATAACTAATATTGTTTTGAAAAGAAATCTATTAAATATTAAAGAAGTATATTAAATATATTGGTGGAATAAGGGTCACTAATGTGTATTATATATACATATTTTATATATATATTTTCCCAAAATGTAATGAACTTTTAAAAGTTCCTTCTAATTAATTACTTGAAATAGCTACATCCACAATACACAAATCTATCTGCCTTTATGAAATGTAGTCTTTTTAAAGGACAGAGAACTCAGTGGCATAAGAAAAATCTTGTTATTTTGTGAAATAACAAGATAGGGAGTAATGTAGGTCCACGACACTTCCTCATAAATCAGCAGAATGTGATTTAAATTTTTCTTCCTTGAAAAGTTGAACATTTTTGCTGCCCACTGCTTGCTCCCAAAAAACTAAGCACATTTTTGACTCCATCCTTTGCTGTCACCTCTCTCTGTTCCCTCTGTTGTTTGATTGACAGCTCCTCGCTGCGGCTCAGTTCTCTGCGTGCATTCGCAAGCTCTGCCTCGAGCTCAGCGACGCGGGCGTTAAGAGTGGCACAGTGCTCGCGGCTTTGAGCCAGTTCTTTATTGGTCCGATCCAGCAGCTCCTGAAGCTCAGACACCCTGCTGCCGTCATCGTGGGCATCTATAGAGCCATTAGGAAGTCTCTGTAAGGTAGACACATACAATTAGCAGATCCATAATTATATATACTTTTCAAATGAAATACATCTTGTGTGTTACACAGATGCAAATCTACATGCTGTGGTTGGAGGGTATCTGATAAAGTTCTTGTTTTAGAGTTTTAGAGCTGATAAAGTTCTTGAGTGACCTAGATAAGAAAGTGGTGGGTTTTATGCATACAGGGTTGGGTTATGTGAGGGTAGACTGCTATGTTGTTGTTTTGATGTTGTTTCTCTTCTTTCCAAAGCTCACAGTGCAGTTAATTCCAGGGTCTTAATTAAACAAATCTTCAGGGACACATTCAGACACCAACGCAGTGGGCAGCCAAAGTTAGTAGGACCCCCTCTGCTCCCTTGTGTTTCCATTTTGCCTGCTCATGAATTCCTTACAGAAACATAAAGATTCACACAAATGCCCGGGGAAATAGGGCTAAATAGTGTGAAACTGTGTAATATGGCACACCTGGGGATTCATGAGTGGCTCCCTGTGACTGTGGAACAGCATGGTACAAGCACACAAACTGAGAGAGTGTCACCATCATTGTGTAGGACCCTGTAATGTTCTTGGTTAGAGTAAATGCTGAAAACAGCGTTTTAATTTTGTGCTGCCTTGAATAAAAATATTCCTCACAGAGGGCTGGTTACAACATCAGTTTGTTCTCATTCTCGACTTGTCAGGACTCATCGACTTCATGTTGTAACGCACTTTAGCGACGTTTTTCACAGTGCAGGGTGGGCTAGCAGAGGTCACAAAGCAGTCCCTTTTTATGAAGCGGATGTGATAAGGCCAAGGGGATGTGGTGAAGTTGTCATTGTCGGGGGACGTGCAATGATGACACTAGGAGCAGATAACTGCTGTAGCCAAGGAAATGTTAGAGGTGCTTGATGGAAATAGAGATTTTTGCCTTATAATGAATCTTTTATGTTGTGAAACAGCATATTTTAATGCTAAAATAAATCTAGTCGCATAATCTAATGCCTAAACCTAACCAAAACAAAGGCATAGAAAAGAAAAGACAAAAAACTGTTCCAGGTGGCAGTCAAACTTTTCTGGTTTGTCGCCAGTATGACTGGCTTTTGTTCTTCCTCATGTGGGAAATTTTCACTATAGGTGGTCCTATGCAATGGAAAATGCTCTCATGGGTAGTGCTCTCTTGTGTAGCACGAAATGGTTCCTGACAAAGCATCTGCATGTAATGAGCTGGGAGTGAGAACATGCTGGCAACACTGCAGGGCAGTGGCTGTCAGCAGTGCAGCGGGTGTCATCAATAAATGTCCTAACAGAGTGTGTGTTTGCACAGTTCACACTCTGTGACATCTAAACAGCACTCACCCTACTAATGGCCACACTCTAGCCAATTCTCTCTTCTTTTCTTCCCCACTCCGTGCCTATCCTCCATGCTTTTGTTTTTTCTTAATAGAAAGTTGATAAACTTCTTTTTAGATTTCATTATTTTATTCATTAAATCTTTGGTTTTTCTATCTGATCCACTCACAGTCACACGTGTGTTTGTTTCAGCCCCAGCCTCAAACCAGACTTGAATGAAGGGCAAGAGTTAGTAATCCTTTTCCGCTATCAGAAAGGTAAAGGAAGATTTATGCTACCTTAGGCTCCTTTGTGTATAGATATGTGTGGGTCACTGTGTAGGAGGAAGACAGAAAGGAGATACAAAAGCAGACAGGCAGACAAATACTATCAGCAGGCACAAAATAAAACACATAGCAGAAAAACAATCACACAGCCAGGAAGACCTTCCATGTAGGTTTGGATCCATCTGTTCGCTCCACTGAGTCACCATCCTTCCTCTGTCTCACCATGTTCAACTGCAATGTAGATTAAAAAGACCAAAAAAAGAACACTGAATAAACGTACTTACTTTTCTTGTCACTTAGTCGATCCAAGAACAAAACCCAGCCTCCCAAAAGGAAGCATAACTGCCAGACAACAAGATCTCTTATGTTTTACATATCTGCAAATACGAATTACTCTCAAAAAAAAGAAAAGCGGCGTGAAGGAGGATTTGCTTTAGTGAAATACGACTCTTTGATCAGTGAAACTTACAGTAACAAGGTCTGATTTTGAATCAATTAAGAATTTGTTCTTTGTTTACCTTTTAATGTATAAATCAGGAATGTCAAACTCATTTTACATCGTGGGCCACATACAATCCACTTTGATCTTTAGTGGGCCAGACCAGTGAAACTCCCCTTTCTATCAGTGTAAAGATATTCAGCTACACATTTAATCCCTGATAATCCCTGATAAGTATTAATGAGGAAAAAAAAGTCAAATTTTAACAGCATGTCTCAGTTTGTCTACATGATAAATGTGTAGATATTTGTATAGTAGGTAGTGAAAAACATTAACCTTTCAGTTACTTAATCGGTTATCTGTTACTTTACATTGATATAGTAAGTGAGTGAGTGGTAATAGGGGAGGTCTTTTCAATAGAAAAAGCTGGAAATGTATTAAAATACAGTTAAAAGTTCAAAATCTATGCGCTCCTTCACATTTTCCAAAGCCTTTTGGTGTGCCAAATTGGAGTCTTTGCTAGGACAATTCTCGCCCCTCAGCCCTATGTTTCACACCCCTGGTATACTTGTTTAATGTATATGAACAGAGGGCTGAGAAGGAGACTCTCACACAGCATGATATGCAAATTGTATATCCGATCACACTCGAGGCATTAACAGATGTCAACTAGGGATTGAGCAGATGTTTTACTTACCATTAACCACACACATAAAATATGCACATAGAAACTCTGCACACACATATGCACTCCTCACCTCTTGTGTGGTACTTGCTAGCTGCCCCTCCAGGGTTGCAACCCTCTCCAGAGCCACCCGAAGCCTCTCTCGCACCTGCCAAACACACCGTACACACATTTATTCTTTTTAATTTTAAGCTTTCAAGGCAAAGCAATCTAAACTACATGATTTTTAGTTTTCCCTTTTATATTAATATAGTGTCATATTATTTTTTCATCTACATCCATTTGCTGTCCAACTCTGCTGCCGCTGCTGTTTTCCCTTAATGAAGTCTCATGACTTCAGCCACTGTCTGTTTTTGTCCTAAACAGAGGTTCATCAGTAACAAAGAAACAGTGAAAAGGGGCAGAAATTCTGTTAAAAGACAAATTTGATGCAAGAAACTGTTGAGATACCATGTCCTCGAGTTTCTAAATTAGTCATTTACTTGTCAGAACTAACCTCAGTCATGCACTATGTGTGTGTGTGTGTGTGTGTGTGTGTGTGTGTGAGAGAGAGAGAGAGAGAGAGAGAGAGAGAGAGAGACAGAGACAGAGAGTCCACCTTTTCATCCAGAGCCTTGTGGTGTTCAAAGAGTGACTTCAGAGCTTTGAGGACCTCCACCTCGCTCGAGACTCCAGATGGTGGGGGTGCCTGTCTTTTTACCACTGTCATTCTCAGACTGCGTTCATGACGAGACACCAGACACTCCAGGTGCTCCAACAGCAGCTACAGCACGAACACACAGACCAATGTATGCATGACCAAAGAGAATACTAATTCCAGAAACATTGTTTGTTTTCATCAGCGTCAAACACATGCACACCCTCAAAGACATACACACACACATAGATACACACACATAGATACACATACCCTCGTGTTGTTCCTTTCCGCTTTCAGCTCAGATATTTCCTCCTCTTTCTCCAGCAGCTGCTCCCGGCATATGTTCAGCTCCTTTGTGAGGGTGGCAAACTCCTACACAACAAATACACACACAACACCCATACAGAGGTTAATACTGTATCACTGATCGAGGTAATGGTTGAGTGCGTTTGTTTAACTGAGCACAAATACAGCTGCAGTCTCGTAGTTAAAGAGTGTATGCATGTGGCCAAGCTGTTTGGTGGCCAGACACCAGCACAAACAAGAGGAACACATTATCAGCAGGGGATGTCAGGGCACACTTAAATAATGGGCAGTCGAGGATGGCTTCTCCAAAAAGAAAAGTGTTCTTGTGTGAGAGATGATGTCTGGGAAATGTTTTTCTGTGCACCTGCGATAAGAGGTTGTCTAAGAGGCTGGAAATTCCATGACACACTAGGTACAAAAACAGCACTATCGCGCTGTTTTTGTACCTATGGACTGAATGTGCTATGGCTGAATAAACAAGATGTGAGCCTACCTCTGCCTACCTCAGTGTCTGGGTAATTTTTTGGCCCTTACATTGCTGTATCATTGGTGGGGTCACGTCAGTGCTACTACAGATAAGATTACGAACTTCTCGTCCCACAACAAGTTTGTTCCACTGTGTCTCTCAGTTCTTGCTAGTGTAATTTTTATAAATGTGAGAACTGACAACAATGAGAACTCCTCCAGCTGTCATTCATAATACACCAACCTCAGTTACTGACAAAAGGCTATACACTTCACTGAAGCTTTTAAGCACTTGCAAGCACTGAACGTCCTTTAAAGCTGAATTTGAAAACCTTGACCAATGAGTGCCTTGTTGCTTGGTTTCTAGGCGATCCACTCAGTTTCTTTAATACTTTTTATATTTAGCCAATTTGTACATTTAGGCTGCTTGTGCTACGTGTAGCATAGCACAGAAAATAACACAGCTGCTATGAAGAGGATGAATGCATAAAATAGGCTGCCAGCTGAAACATAGTTTAGAACAATCAATAGGAATTTTGGGAAACATGCTTTTCACTTCTTGTCAAGCAAAGCCTGATACAATACTTGTAAAGAGTTACAGCTAACAGTCATAGAGCAAGAAGGGCCGTGGTGATAGATGTAGCTTCTTCCTGTATCAGGAAGAAGAAGGAACACGAGAAGCTCTAGAAGTACCAAGGGCTGATAGTGGCTCCAGCAGATCCCAGAAACATCATCTGAAATCTCTGTCCAGAAGAGTGGAGGCTCATGAACAACAAAGATACTGTACAGGACCCTCAAGCTAGCAGGCCTCTGGTAGAGGACCCGAGCTTGAACGATAAAGACCCCCGCAGGGCGAGTGGGGAATTGATTTTTTTTTTATTGCTGTTACTTTTGGATAGAGCATGGCTTTTTAAAACTATTTTCAGTCTTTATTGTTCAGCTAAGCTAACTAGCTAAGCTAACTGGCGTGTTAACAATGTTAGCATGTCTATACAGAAAGTTCTTCAATACAAAAAGTGTTCTTCTCTGTTCCTACTGCCTCCAAATCTACTAGAGATATCAGCACTCCCTTTCTAAACCACCGCAAATGCCCCACACGTTATAAATTTGATGGACATTTTATGCTCTTTTGATGCCGTAAATAGATGGCTCCATTAACTTTAATAGTTTGGGAGATGGCTGTCATAGAACTGTGGTTTTCTGCCGTATGTTTGATTCTTTTATAGTACATAAACCTTAATGGAATTTCACCTGATCATACAATGCTCCATTTTGGGCAAACTAGTGCTTTAAATGACAGCAGTGAAAAGGTTTGTGTAGACGTTACACAAAAGTAGTTGTTGGCCTATCTGTACCTCACAATGTACTTTACGAGTATATGAATATGAATATGAATATGAGTTAACACAATGCAGTTCATCCTACTTCCTTATAACCATAATACGTAATAATAATATATACATAATACATAAAACATCCATGCTAATTCTGATACTATCACATGTCTTCTCCTGCTCTGGTTTGAGAGACGAAGGTCCCCATCCTGTTAAACTCAGATAAATCAAGGAAGGCTTTAACTGGTTCTCACCGTAATATCTTGTGATCACTGGAAGGAAAGGTGATATGTCACCACATGGCTTTTTATGCACTAGTGGTAAATGGTAATGGACTGGTTCTTGGATGTTTCTATGCATCTACTCTAACTGGGCACTCAAAGCACTCTACACAACTTGCCTCATTCACACAAGCATTTATTTCTATGCTCTATGTAAATGCTTCTATCTACCATTCACAGACATTTCATTCACACAGACAAGGCTTGAAACACCAGTCTTCTGATCAGTAGCTGACCTGCTCTACCACTTGAGTTATAGCCACCCACCCCACTAGTGTTATTAATGGTTAATGTAACCTATGTTGGAAGGTGATCCTTATGTCAGAGGGTGCTTCCTGGTCTCACAGCCCCACATCTAATCCACTTTCCTATGTGATTTTCTTTTATTCTGTCTACAATCGATTAGATGTACTCGATTAGATGAGGTGCTAACAGTGCTGCTGTTACACTCTACATCAGACAACCAGTTGGTGGCACACACATCTCTTGCTGGAAGTTGATTTTTAATATTTTTCCCCGATCGATCACACTGGAACAAAAATTGGATAGCTGTATGTTCACTAAAGTCTGTGCATCTGTGTGTGCACGAGTGTGTGTGCGTTTGTTTTGTCCATGTTGTCTGAATGTCACTTGGTGCTTTGTTGGCATTTCCTGTGAGCTCGGCTGTAGTCCAAACCAATACCCAGCGGCTTATGGTCTCTCTGCTTGTCCAACACACACACATCCACTTGCAGACATATGCTTTTTACAGTCCTGAAGCTCGCTGCAGCTACGACACCACACTCCTGGCCTCACGTTTTGGACAGATGACCTAAACACCAGCCCTGACTAAGAGATGTGTTCTTAAAATTAAAACTACATATGTTCCACAACTGCAGCCCTACATGAAACTGGCACCATAGTGGCAATGCACTGACAGGTGTGAAAATATGTTCCAGGACATGCACCATTTTCACTGGTCTTCACCAGCAAAGCAGATGTGCTAATAAATTATAACTACTGAAGAACCCATGGAGTCCCTCTGCAATATTATACTAGCATCATAAGATAAAAACTTTAAATTTATATGAGAGAAGATAAACCACTAAATATAAATAGAGATATCATACATTGTATTTTCTACAGTGTTTGAAATCTTGTAAAAATCATTGTAAAAATCTTGTAAAAGTCTCAGCGTGAACAGCTTACACACAGCCCTGCATGACACATTGGTTGCAGCCTTTTCACAGAGAAATATAATAGGGATAAAAAATTACATTATGCCCATTAATGTGTATGATGGATGGACTGTTTCTCCTGTAAGTTTGATTTCAATTTTAATCAAGAGGTTAATGCATCTTAGTGGGGAAGTGAAATTTTATCCGAGTTCTGTTACTGTAAACTTTGAAGAGGCTAATGATGTCAGTAGCTGATGTAGGGTGATGACCCACACTGCTCTCATTACCTTTAATTAGCCCCACATTTCAGTCTTACCTTTAGCTTTACACTAATGATGCTGCTCTTTCTGCTGGCGTCTACCACTGTGCCACACGTTTGTGATATTTAACACAGGAATGTCTGCATGGATTAGTAATTTGAATGTCATGAGAGAAAAAAAAGTGATATGTATCTGTTCTGTCATCTGACTCCAGCATACAGATGAGATATAAAAAACAAAAATATAAAAAACAACATTACATCCAGCAGGAAAGGCAGACGCTCTTCCATAATGATTAAGCTGAGTTGCTGAAAATGATTATCTAAATAATACATTAAAAACAAACCCACACACCATATATAAATAAACGTATTGATCTCTGCATTTCTATTTACCCTGTCTGGTGTGCTGCAAGCAAAAAATAAATAAATAAAAAAACAAGACTGTGGCGTAGAGGGGAGGGAATGAATAGGATCGAGAGAGGAAATGAGTGACTAAAGGAAAGGGGAAAATGGGTCAGCTTGTTCATTTTACTTTCCCTTATTCCACAGGGTCCACAGGGGTGCATCAATAGACATGTGCTCGGCCCAAATCCGCCAACAGATGTTAGAGCTCACTCTCTCTTTCAATCATGACAAAAAAGGCTCAACAGGCAACCTCTTGCGTTTTCTAGTTCATCTCTTCATCCCTTCATCTCTCGCCCAATCTTAACACGTAGAAAAGACAACAGCAAACACACACACAGAAAATACAAATGGGAGAAACGTGCACCGACAAACAAATTAGAGGAAAGGTACGGATACATGATTTGGAGTGTTTATAAAGTATATAAAAACACCTGTTATACATAACATATAACACATTATCTGCTGAATGACTTCCTTTTAACAGCCGTTACTGCCTTTGACTTTGTTCTCTTTTTCAAAACCAAACACACTATATAACCTTCCTCACTCAAAACCCAAAGAAAAAAGAAAAGGTTAACGTTTCCAAAACAACGGCACAATACATACTGACGAAAACTTTGACATCTGTCAGTGTGTATATCGTATAAAGCCCAGAGAGAAGATTCTGGGTGTCTGGAGGAACACGGCTGCCTCCAACCACAATGTGAGATAGCAAGTGGTTACCAAACACTGCTGAGCCCAGACATTGTAAAGGGATTTCTCCCCTTCCCTTCCTTAAGCAGTTTGGGATTAAAGGATGAAAAAAAATGCTGTGTGTCTATGTGTGTGTGTGTGCGTGTGCAGAGAAAGAGAAGGCAAGAGACTGGAGTGGAGTCAGATAAAAAAAAAAAA
>VVHJ01045281.1:0-21199 GCA_015107715.1 Tylochromis polylepis
GGTTGAAGTGAAAAATAGCTTCTAAAAGGTGTGTGTGTGTGTGTGTGTGTGTGTGTGTGTGTGTGTGTGTGTGTGTGTGTGTGTGTGTGTGTGTGTGTGTGTGTGTGTGTGTTTTTCTGCTGACACCATAACGTTTTTATTTCCAGATCCCATTACTAGGTGGAGGAATCTTCCTCCATGGGAAGAGAGTGACAGAGGACTTGCGTCCTTTCCATGAGCGCATGGAGGAGTGTTTCAAACAGCTGAAAAAGAAAGTGGAGAAGGAGTACGGAGTGAGAGAGTTGGTAAGCTGAAAGAAAAATGTAGGAAAATCTTAACTTTTCTGCTAAAATATGTTGCTTCTGTAATCCAGAATATCTTTTTTTTTTTCTGCAAAGCTGGACATGGAGCTGCTGTGGTAGAGCAGTGTAGTGCTAATTAAGCTGCAAATTAGCTGACCCAAGTGAATTTAAAGATCAAAGTACTCAGAAAACGCTCTGAGAAGAGTGTTGATGTGGGATTTGTACCTTTTAAATTTCTCTACAACCAGAACAGGGTTTGGATGGTTTTAACGGGGGCAAATGTGGTCATTAACTTGTAATTGGCACTGCCTTTCAGGAGAAATTAAACAAAACTGGAGTAGAGTGATGATACACCATTTTAAGAGTGATTAGATTCAGTCTGACCTTTTTCTTGTTCTTTTTGTTTTTAGAGATGTCCCTCTTTCTGCAATATCTTTTTCGGCTAATCTTGTTCACATTTGTCTTTTTCTCTCAAGCCGGACTTGGATGAGAGAAAGTCTACTCGTCCACGCTCCATGCTGCGATCATTTCGTCAGTCCGTCATCTCGATTTCCTCACTGCAGGGATCCGAGTGTGGGACACCAACCAAGACACATGCAGACAGGTAACATGCACATTTTCGAAGCCCTAGTGTGTCACGAGAATCCCAAAATAACACTCATTTTAAGCTGTATAGATGAAGTCTTCATGAAAAACCATCACACAGATATGGTAATCAACATGGAATTCCTTTAAATGTCTAATCTAAACCCTCCTGCGCCCTTCCAGGGACAATCCTCCTGAGTCTCCAGTCTCCTGGAGCTCTGCCACCCTGCCACGCTCCAGTGGCAGTGTTAGTATAGGTGAGGAGGGGGGCATGATGACAGTGGGTGATGCAGAGGTCAAAATGAGAAAGAGTAAGAAGAAGAAGAAAAGGAGCAGCATGATCTTCATCACAGAGGAAAGAGAACGGACCAGTACACTGGATTGCAAACGGGTGAGAATTAGTGGTGATGGATAGTGATGTGGGGAAAATGTGAGAAAAAGGTACAAAGACGGAAAAGAGGGGAAGGTTTCACGTAAAGGTGTGACTAAGTAATAAAATGCTCAGTTTCTGTGAAGTGTAGTCTGAGTTTTCTGTGATCTTTGTCTCCCTCTAGCTGTCCAAGAAACAGGAGTTCCGCAGTGACACCAACTTGTCTGAGCCAAATGAAGTAAATGTGGCGCTGACTAATGCCAACTCAAGATCCCTGCCTGCCATCACAGGTGACACACAAACCCACCTGGTGTGATGGAATTACTGTGACCGAGGTGCACAAAGGCCCACAAAGTCAAAAAATCATGACCTAAGAGGAAGTGCTGCGTTTTTCCTGCTCTGGAAAGCTGACTCAAAGAAAAAAAAAAAACACAAGCAAGGTCATGATAGGAGAAATACCTTGGCATACTATGGTGTGCAATAGAAACAGAGAATGCTGGGGAATGCTGCGGTAACAACTTGCCTTAAGACACACTCTGATATAAGGCAGCAAATCAGTTCTAATGTTGTATTTTCTCAGGAGTATGTAATAGTTGCATCTGGTTTATATGTGATTGTTGTATTTACACACTCTTGCACTATGGTGAATCGGGCCGCAATTTACTGATGCTTCACTGGCCTCCTGCCATCACTGAATCAGCTGAGACAGCACTCACTGTGGTGTTAATACAGTACTACAAGCTGCACTGCCTTACTGAAGATACAGCACTCACAGGCCCCCAGTGTTGCTAGGGCACACAGGTCATCAGCAGAACAGCTGCGGGAGCCCAATTAGTCACAAAAAATCGCCTGGCTACAGTGTGTGAGATCTGCTGTAAAACTGTAATCAGGAGGACACAAACACTACATTCTTTTCTCTCTCTCTCTCTCTCTGTCTCCCTCTCTCTCTAGGCCTGTCCTTGTCAGTGGCAGGAGGGGCAGAGGAGGTGGAGTCCTCCAGAGCCAGGAGGGACAGTAAGAGCATGTCTGTGTGTGCAGCCTCCGACCGAACAGCAGACAGACGCTCAAAGGGTGTCATAAACCTGTTATTCAAGTCCAAGGTAGAGTAATAGCCCAGCCTGTTTAAGTCCACAGCATTTAGAGTCAAGAAAAAGTGCTTCAGCTAAAAAGAACAAAAATACACCTATTTACTTTCTTACTGCTCTTATCTGTGTCAGGCTATTGCCAAGGTCTGTCCCAAGGTTAGGAAAACACTTAACTCTTTATATGGTTTAAACTATTTCCAATTTTAATGTCAAAGTAAGTTCACTGGCTTCATATTTAATGTCCAGGCATGAGTGATGTTAGCCTTACACTACCTCTTAGAAGGAATTCACAAATATATATTTTTCAGAAGATCTCAGACTTTTTCTTTAACAGAAGTAGCACTGAAAATTTATCTCCAGCATGAGTCTCTTTTGAAATTATTCCAAGCAAGAGCTCAAACCCTGCTGATATGTTTTATTTGAGCACATTTCAGGTCATTTTTACCCTTAAGAAAAATCCCTGCATTTACATTCTGCGTGTTTGTTTTGGCAGAGCTCCAGATCAGAGGACGTGAAGCCCAGTGATGCAGCCAAAGAAAGCGACAGCCATTTTTGAAATGTATTATTTTCATTTCTTATCTTCTTTACTTATTTGCACTATGCATTTTTTTTTTTTTTACCAAAGACCTGTAGCTAAATCCACAATTATACACTGACTCACACAGTCTAGTTGTCTGTCTCAATGTTGCTGTTGCCTTAATATAATTGATTTTACCTATCAGTAAAGGCTATTTTTGTTGTGTGACCTTTTTCCTGGCAATTTAGATGATTCCTAGTGAAGCTAAATGCCATCTTACAGCTTTTCAATCAATTATGCTTCTACAAGAATGAGCAAACACAAACCATCCCACCGACACACTTGATTAAAAGCTTCTCATTATACGGCTTTCAGCATTGTTGACACTGAAGTTAATGAGAAAATAATCATTCTATAAAGCACAAAGGTTACTATGTCCTCCCAAAGGACTTTAAACAGGAACTTGTTGCCACAAGGCTTTGGCACTGATACAACAAATAGGAAAGTCTAATAAACTCAAATAGAGTCAACAAACTGTGAAGCTCATTGTACAACATCAAAGCTGTGTGTACCCCAATGTTAAGTTTGTGTTTCTGTATGAATTCTGTTGGGGGTTACTTTCTGCATGATTTGGTCAAAAGTTTTTGTACCGTTCTTTAAAATATTAAAATAAACGTTTAAATATATTTCGAGTTTGGAATTTGTTTTGTTTCTTTGCTTCACGGGGAGATCTATCTGAGGAATACTTCAGGTGCCAGCTAAATACCAAGCTCTATAAATGTTAGAGCCGCTTCTACTCTTTATGCTAAAATGAGTTCATCTTGGCTTTAGCTTCATGAATGAACAACTTTTTGATTTAAGGTGGGCAGAGATTTGACAGAAAAACAAATGAAGCCAGTGCTTGAGTGCCAACAACTGTAGTTCTTTGAATGACCACTTGGGGCAGGCTGCAAAAGTCAATACCGATAGACTCTCATGTTGAAATGGTCATATTTCAGAGTGGAAATAAACATGACTATAGCCTCTTATGAAAGGCTGTTTTAGACCCTGTCCACACGTGCAAGAGTATTTGGCAAGATGCAGCCTTTTCCATGCATTTTGGCCTTTTGTCCATATGTAAACAGCATTGTAAGTTGGTCATGGTTAATGTAAATATAGTAAGGGTTTCTGGTTTCAGGATTGTTTCCTTGTACCGCTTTCTCAATTAGGTTACTGTTTGTAGTTTTCTGATTTATGTCTAGTTTACTTAAAGTTCTGTGTATTCCAATATTTATCCTAGTATTATGAGTTTCTTGATATTTTAGATTCTAGTGTCAATCAGTATATTTAGAGTTATTGTTATTGGATACTTTATATTTTGATTTATTAGCCTTGCCTTCCTTCTGTGATCCTCTTTCTTGTCAAGTCTTATTGTTTAGTGGCTTCCTGTTTTATTTTGATAGTCATTTATTTCTAGTGTCTTGTGCTTAGTTGTACTTCCTCCTGTCTCGTTCTCATTGATTAGCTTCACCTGTTTCTCTGTACACTAGTGCAGTTTGTATTAGGTGTCATTAGCCTACAAGTCTACAGTGGAGGAGATTGTTGATTGGTCAAAAGTCTAGCCATCAGTGTGTCGGTGTGTATATACAGGCCTGCCCATGTCCTTTGTCAGGCTATTTGTGTATCGTTTGTCATGTGTTCCTCATGTTTTCCTGCTACTTTTGTATTTCTGTTTCTTGCTATTCTGGACTTAACATTTGCTTGGTTTGGAACTCTGCATTCACCACAATTAAAGGTTTAGCTTTTGTTAACTCAGTCTTTGTACCCCTCAGCTGTAAAAGCCTGATGGGTTATTATCGTCAGGCTGCCAGGCGGTGGCATGGACATGCAAGTTTGTGAATGCGATAATGAATCTACTAGAAATCTCATATGAGTTTGAATCTCAGTGATAACAAACTGAAGGTCAAAGTCAGAGGTCAAGTTTTCATAAAATCTTGTGAATGCAATAACTAGAGAACAAGGTGACATAGGATTTTAAAATTGATACCATTAGTGTAACAACTAGGAGGCTGAGGGATAGCACTGGTGGCTGCCAGTATTTTTAGAGTCTGCATTTTTGGGTTCTAATTCACAATACACGGCAAGGTCATTGAAAACAGGAGTTTTAGAAAAACTCCTTCCAGGGTGGATGTTTGCAGAGACTCAGTTTCTGTGTTTACATGTGGACATAAAAAATGGAGACGTTGTCTTGTATCAATGATATCATGATATCATGTTGGCAACATACATCTTTTATGAACTATAAGCAGCAGGGGACCTAAGAGATGCAGACTTGGGTAGAAAGCACTTTTCAAAGATTACGTTGAGTAATTTGTAGTCTGTATTGATATTCCAAGACACCAATCCAGGTGTTCCCCACAGAATTTGTTCTCTGAGCTAGAGAGAGCATGGATAATGAAAGAAAAGCCCCAGATCAACCATTCAGCGGGGGCAGTGCGTGTACAGCATCCAGGTTCTGAAGAACTATACTGGCCCAGATAAGAAAACAAAACAACATGCACCTAGGGTGGTGAGCAGATTTCTTCTGTTCTCCAGAGAAAAACAAAACACTACAGCCTTAAGGGCTGTTGTAGCTTCGGTTTTTAATTTTTGTAACCCCTGGGATCTGCCTAACGTACTCTGAAACAACACAACTAAACCCTTCGAAATCCTGACAGATTATGAGTAAGTGAAGTCAGGAGGGAGCGTAAGTCTTCCTTTCTTCCTTGACTGTACTGACATTTTAATGAAAACATTAAGATTAATTGTTAAAGGTGCACACAGGGCCCCTGCATTTAATGAATAGAAATTAGTGGCAGTTGTAGTCCTACATAAACAAAAGGTCATCATGTTAGAAGATATGATTTATAATTTGTTTTTTTATTCATTATTGGCAGATGTGGATGAACATCTCATATTGTATTTCCTCTTGGTTGTCTCTGAGCCGTATCTGCGGGAGTGCAGACAGTCAGTAGGTTGTTAAGAACAATGGAGATATTTCTCCTTTTCCTTATTAATACTGCCATTATCTGTTGTCACACTGACCACCAGGTTTCTCCATGGCCAATTTAAAGTTGTGGAATAACCTTTTAAACTCAGTCCTGAACTGCTATACTTCAGTCTGGAGTGTGAATTTTCAGACAGAACCATAGCCCCGTGACCACAGAGTGATTTCAAACTGGAGTCATGTATCTCATTTATGCAAAAAAGGATGGATTAGGTTGGTGGTGAGGGTAAATGATATGCTGTGAATTATCATAGGAACTAAAAGGGCCGCATTGCTTGACTGATTAACAGACTGCGTCACACTGAAAAATGCTGAGACTATTCTGGAACGTGTGTAAAGTTACCAAATTACACGTTGGTAAAGTGAGGTGCACAAATGGAGAAGTGTTGCAAACATTGCATTTTGAAATAGAGAAGTCTCAGCAACCTGTTTGGAAATATAACTCATTTGTTATGGCCTGTGGCAGCAAGAAGCACATCAAATTAATGATCCTCCACTGTGGCTCCTTTAGGTCTCCTGATGGACAAACCAGTCAAAAGCACAAACACACAACTCCTGTTTTAATAAGTGTTGCCTCTAAAGACACTTTAAGGATGAAGGTTTTATTAGAGGTGTCATTTTGATTGGTATTATAACTTGGATGTCATATTAACCGATGTAACTTATGTGCTTAAGAGACATAGTTACTGGGTGCATCTTGAAGACTTGACATCAAAGCTTCAGGGCTGTATTTCCGTAGATGATACTGTGAATAATACACACTAACCATCAGTGTTAAATGGTTTTAAGTATGAAAAAGTATATCCCAAACCTGAAAAAAACTTTATAAATTCAGCACGACTGCCTTTCTTTCAACTAGATGTGTATCTCTGAGTTACATTCATGGGTGTGCTTGTGTGCCCTCAACAAATGCACAAAGCATTATTAACACATTACGGTTTTTGTTTTTTTAGCTTGTAATTCTGTCATTCATTCACCAGGGGCATTTCCAGGGGACCAAGAACATAACAAGGGGTGCCCACATGAAAAAATACAAATAAATAAAGATTATTAAATCAGGATTTCCAAATATATTTAAAATACCCAAAGTACTCATTATGTGGAAAGATGCTTTTCCAAACTGGATACATGAATTATGGATACAGTATTATTGGATTGTAGTGTTTGATTTCTGTGTTTCTTGTTAATATTGCAGATGTTAATCATTTTAGTTACTTAATATAATGATCCAATTTATCTGCAAAATAGGAAGTACTTATTTGTTCACAAGAGGTCACCACGTATTGGATTTGGCACAGATTTTTAAGCTGGTTGTCCTTCCTGGCATAACCCCTCGCAGATTTGTGTGTCCTCTTGGTCTTGCACCAGGAAGCTTTCTTATGTTATGCAGATGTGTCAACCACTACACTATGAAACCATTCTAAACGACTAAAGCTTTAAAATTAAATACTGTAGTATGAACTGCAAAGTGCAACAATTGCATCTAAAATATAGTGGAGTAAAAGCAGAAAGCAACATATCATGTACAGTACATAAAGTACAAGTACGTACATTAAACCTCAGTTAACACCTTCTAGTCCTACTCATCCTCTCATATAATTGTGGTGGGATTGTAAGATTGAGAGTGATTGTGTTTTTTTAGTCTCCACTAATAAACTGTAGGCACAGAACTTAAGCTTGTCTGGAGATGTAGTTCAGTTCTAAGCTTTGAAATGATCAAATTACATGGTGTCATGCTGCACATGACATTACTCACTTTACTAAAGGAAGCACTGTTAAATCAAATATACAACCACTTATCTTTTGACATTATGTTTTTTTATTCAAGACCTAGACATTAATTATGAAATTTGTACAAAATGTAAATGAAACTGTCCTTGTAATGTTAAATTAAATTGTTTAGTGGCTTTTGGAAGTAGAATGGCTTTGGAGGAGTATCTGGACACGTCACTGTCATTCACATAAAAGGAAACGTCTAATGAATCAGTAGACCCATACAAAGGAAAAGACACAAAGTCTAAACACACATTTTATAAAAGACTTATTTCAATACATAAACAAACCGTAGCTCTTTAAATATTCCCCACAGAGCTAAATCCATCAAGGATTTCTAAGTATGGGTGAATTATTTTAAAGTCATTAGTTTCAGGGACAGCACAGTTGGACATAAAAGGTGCTTTAGTTTATTTAGGATGGCGTAAAATAGGCGGTAAATTACAAATGCACTGTGGGCTTTCAGTATCTCTCCACACTGACTGCAGGTGTAGACAGCATCACTGGGCCTGAGATCTGCGGGGCTGTTCCATGCTGTTGAAGCTCTGCTCTGTATTAGTCTGACTGCAGAATGATGGACATGGCTGAGCAGCTCAACTCTGTCAGAATACATAATGAATGAGCAGTTGATAGCAAAGTAATGAAGGTGATAATTGAAAAGCAGTAATTCTGACATCTATTGCAGTGTTGGCAAGCTCATTTGCAACTAATTTCAAGCAAATTAGAGATCAGACAATTCCGTCTTGAGCACTGTCATCACTGTTGAAATTACGGCAGTGCAAAGATATACTAGCTACTGTGCTTATTCTCACCAGCAGAGGCTGACAGGCTGATGTGAGTGTCAAATGTGGTTATAATCCTAACCCACTAGAGGGCAGTAAAACATTGTTCTAAGGTGTAAACGGTGCAAGTCATAATAATCACTAACCACTGGCATGCTTTTTGTTAATCCTTTGGGGATGTAAGGCCAAACAAGTTTTTAACACTTAGAATTTTTTATTTTTACTCCTGGTTAAAAAGAAGAAGAAGAAACTCTTCTTCTGATATGGTGCAAGTCTAGCAAGGTAAGTCATCCCATTGGGAATACAAGTTTCTTGGTTTTCATTTGTACCTGTGATTTCAGCCCCAAGGAAGTGGCAGAGACTTTCTGCACATTCCCAGCATCTTTTTTAATCCAAGATGGCAGCCAGTCAGCTAAGTCATGACAGGTAAGCAAACACTAGATAGAGTCATGTGAGGCACGCTGTTGTGCACATTTTTCTCTGTATTAAGCACAGTCATGACAAACACCCTTTAAATGACTGATAACTGAATGTGATACAACAGTATCTTTATTATCTGTATACAAAATATCTTACTCTCTCAGTCTTGTGTTGAAGCTTCACCTAAATAGTTAAAATCAGGTCTGCCGACTTTTTCCCTCTACAAAATAAAACTTTGGCTCAAGGACAGTTTTTCCATTCCAGCAGTTTACCTTTGGTCAGCAGTGTTGTGAACTACTTTTCGCCTGTTCCAGTCAGGGTGTTTAAATTGAATCCAGAAGTATGTAGTAGCTGGGGCTGAGGTCAGCTGAGGTCAGTGAACACTATGAATATTTGTCACATTAAAGAGTTTGTCCTTGGTAGCTGGAAAGTGCTTGAGAGAGAGATGTTGTAGAGCTGAATATTACTGCGGTATGCAAAATTAACCCTCTATGATTCGCTCATATTTTCCAGCTTTTTTCTCTTTCTTACATATATAACTGGGTGAGATTCATTTTGTGTGCTGGAAAATATGCACCTTTCTCAAGATCCAGTGATATCAACTTCAAACTCCAGCCTGTAGAGGGCAGTGTTGAAATGTACCAGCGGTGAGACCTTTACTGTATTTATTTAAGCTTAAAACACAGGCTGCTGAATAACCTACACAACTCTGTAAATCAAAGCTGATAACATGCTAGTTATCAGCGATCCTTCTCTCCTTACTACTCTGCGATCTTTTACTGTTGCTGCACTTTTCTCCTCCTGCCTCTTTGTAATTGCCTTGCTCTAACTGCCCCCTCCCCCCAACCCACCACCACCACTACCACCACTCATATCAGCCCTTTTTTTTTGTTGCCCTTTTTCTGATACTCTTTGTAGTCTCTCCTTCTCCCTGACAGGTTTTGCAAAGAGCTGATAGGGGACCAGAAAGTGGAACAGTGCTGTGAGTTTTAATGGGGCTCCCTGATAATCCCTAATCTGACAGCTCATCAAAGGCGACCATGCTGTTCAAATTCTGTCTTTCAGGGATCATTCACCAGGTTGCATGTTAATGTAATGTAAAACAGTCATCTGTGCCTACAGCCTTGATAGTGTGTATGGCTTATATAGCATATTTACTGTATGATTCACTGCAGCACAGGGGTTTGACTGTCTAATGATAGTTCACAGGCATCTCCAGATAAGTAACAGACCAAAGGGAAACTTGAACCAAAGAGTGAAGGGGATACAGTGGTTATGCTATGCTAAGTGTTTTTTTTCCTTTAATTTGTCACCACCTGTTTGTGTTTATATTTTACCGTTTTGTAGAGATTTGTAACTGTGTCAGGTTAGTGTCATTCAGTTTCTCATCTCATTCACAGTACAGGAACATTAAGTGATAACAAGTAGAAGTAGGAAGTAGAAATATTGATTTTTGTTTTCCCTGTGCAGTAGTTATTTCATCCAGTTCCCTGCTACGGTGAAAATTCGTGTGAGCAAAAGTAAGACAAGAAATCAATGCAAACCACAAGTTACATTTAGCAAAGTGTCAAATGATGAAAAAAGTAGAGTATGTGTAGCCATGATTCAGGAAATTACATTACAAAACTTTTTTGGACCTGGCATTATTGTCGAACTAGGAAACCTGGTGACGAGCAGGAGTTAAAGGGGCATGGACTTGATTTAATGAGCAAGTCAAGCTGATGAATACATATTAAGGCAAAGTAGGTTAATTTGGATGTGCTGGAGCTGAGTATTGCCTCCACCTGATTATACTATACTACAAATTATAAAGTAAAAGCATCTGACTGTCCCGCTTTCTTTCAAATCACTGGCTTGCGTTCATGGTGCAGATATTTTGACAGCCACCCTTCCTCTGAGACCATTTTTAGAGATTGCTCTAAACCCACCGTTTTGATAAAGATGACCAAATTGCATAACTGAAATGTATTATTCACAAATACTTTTTGCTCTTAGTTTTCTATTAAATACCCCATACCACTTTTTAATCTGTAAAGTGATGGATCTTAAACTGTGACAAAAATGAGTGATAGAGGACACAAAAACAGATAACATGAATAATTTAATGGAAAAAGCCCAATTAAATGAACTCCATACTAAGACATCATGAAAGTGTGATATTTACAGCACTGGTATCAGAGTAATTGTATAAATACAGGGTGATGAAGATGTGCAAATGTTTTAAAGGTACATAAAATGAACAAAGGAAACTAAAGCCCATGTAGAAGAAGACTTACAGTAGATCCCGAGAACTGCTGTGATATGAACATCTCTGTTCGCAGTGAGCTGAAACATAGGTGCCCTTGTGAACAGGCAACAGCAGGGGACCCGACAGGAGGCAACCCCTCACTGAGACAAGCAACTTCTTGCTGTCTTAGCTGGTTGCCTGGCAGCTTCACAGTCCTAACAGTGTTTAAAGTGCTAATGAGCGAGCTTTAGTGGTAGGTTAGAGTTTTAGCTGTGCTAGTAGCATGGTTCTAGAGGAGTGTGTAGTTAACAAGTCTTAAGATGTGTAAAAACAATACCCTTACAATAGAACTTGTAAGGGTATCAGCATATCATAACATATCATTTGGCTGCAAGTTGGGCACATTATCTGGCATATGGTGAGCAAGACATTACCAAGGGCAGCAAGTAAATGGACTGATATTTACAGTATATTGCACTTTTCCACTCTTACTGAAAACTGCACTACAAGCTGGATTCACACACACAGTACTTATACAGTATATGGACTGGAGGAGTCAGAGATCAAACCACCAACCTTCCACACTACCTCCATTACAACATAAAAGGCAGAAAGGAACAAAAACTCACATCTGGCAAAGAGATCCCCTGCACATAAAATTGAATAAACAAGAAAAACAAGCTATTTAGGATATTACCTAACTAAAAAAAGGGGGAATATTTGAACACATCTTAAGAATTAGGGCCTGGGAGATAGTCGTTTGTGCTGGTGTTATGACTAAAAAGCATAACCTTCATAAAGCCTTGATCATAAATAATGTATGAATGCTGAAAAGAGGTTTGGCAAGCATACTGCTGTCCCATTGAGGTCTGTACAAGGTCCACAGGTCACTCTTTCTATGGAGCCTACAAACGGCTGGACAGTGAGTGAGCCTTTGAAAACAAAAACAGTCATTAGGAGAACAAAGACAGCAGCAGAGATAGCTTTTAGATGGCAGCAGCTAAAGAAGGTGCACTAATGCTGCCGAGGTGCATATTGGGGCTTGATAATCCTCACCTAGGTTGCCTGGGACTGACACTGTGTTTCCTAAAACAGCAACTGACCTCTGAAACATCAGTGGCAGTACATATGATGTATCTTTCATCTTTGCTGAAATGGCTGTACATCTGTGCACACACTGGGTGCTGCAAGTTACCACACTGAGGAGCACTCCTTCTGAGGGAAGAGTGTAAAAACAAGCGCTTCACATACATGCACAGTCACGCATACACACATGCAGAAGAGAAATGACAAACACGTCAGTGTTCATATCAAGTAACTTATAAGAATTAATTCAGTACCTTAAAATGTGTCATTTCGTTTAGGCTGATTCCCCTTCTGAGTAGAAGAAGCTGACCAGTATTTTTTCCCAGCTGAACAGATCGCCATACTACTTTAATTGTTTTACTGCCAAGAAAATAACACAAGAGGAACCCAAAAACAAATGTCCACACACCAGAATTCCTAATTAGGATGGTGTAGGTGGTAGGGGAGTGGATAAATGGTCAGTACTGTTCACATCAAATCTTTAGAGCCGAGTAGGGAAGACCGCATAGTTGCTGAAAATCACTGCTTTTGGGATAATGATGTCAGCTGATCAAATGGTCCAGCTCTCAATGGATTAGCACCAAAAAAATAAAAGAAAAAAGTAAGAAAAGAAAAAAGAAAAAAACTTGTTCCTAGTGGTAAAGTGATATTCTGATTTCACTCTTAACATTAACACCAATATTATCTTAGCTTTATGTCTGTACACACGTGAGATACTGTGAGATACCCTCATCTGATTGTAGGGAAGATAGAAAATGAACATTTTTGCAACTGTTGAGCAATTGAGAGCTTATAGAAATATATTTAATTTAACCTGTGAAACTGTGACCCTGAGTCTTTACATTCAGAGCTCCCTTTGTCTTGTCTTTGGCTGATAAATGTCTGAAAATTGTCTCTTTGCCATCAATTTGGTTTCCATTTGCAACAAGCATGCTATAAAACAGCAAGAATAAATGCTTAGGCGTTATACTGTTGTGGGTGCAGAGGAACGTAGAAGAATTAGGTTGACCTCTATTTGAAAATAAAGACAAAACTTTTTGTTATAAATTATGTGGTTAAGAATTTATGGAAGGTATATATCAAGACTAAGGACATACATTTTGTGGCCAATCTCCCCACCCAAACGGTCAGAGCGGTGAGGCTGGCAGTTCCTTCTTAGTTTGATTGCACAGCTCACTGGTGGTTGAAATGAAAGTTTGGTACGCTCGATCCATGTCCTGAAACACGCTTTATAAAAGTTTGACTAACAAGCATGACATTCACCACTAGCAACAGGGCAGGCAGCAGCAGAGTATAATGAGTGAGCTTGACATCGAGCACCTAATTGGTGATGCTGTGAGCTCATTGGATGTCACATGAGATGCCACATTGGTTGTGTGTGTTGTCTGTAGCCAAATTTGCTATCAGATATCTACTAATGACACACTTTGTGTGCCTGAAAAACAATGTCAGAAAAAGAGGAAATTGGGAAAGAAGCCGATAGCGGGAGACAGGAGAAGATATATTATCAGAAGAAAAACATAGCTGTTGGAAGAAGCCATGTGCTGCTTGCTGTCCCTTTACATGTTCTATATATACACCTTACGTATGCACACACGCTCACATAGTCACTGCATTTGTTTTTTAGTGATGGATCTTGCATGTGTTTGTTTTGCGCCATCATTCAAGGCTTTGACCTCAGCTTCACCCCATGTCAGGGGAGAATCATTACAATAAGCAACAGCACTAAAAATTAGGACCTCACTTTACAAAATTAAAATCCCTGAAGGGCTAAGTGGTGCTAAAACTGAAAGCATCTGGGCTCAGTCACCCTTCGTATTACCACAACTGTTAGAATGTTTGTTTTTTGTCTTCATTTTAAATAAGCACATCTAAATGTCTCTCTCCATGTAGCTGTGATGTCAGCTTTTATGGCCCTGTCGCAATCAAAAAGTTCTATTGACCTCTGATGATAGTGATTTCTAGTGGATGGCTCACTGGGGAATGTGGTGATGGTGGCTTTCACATCACAAAATGACACAGTCATCAGTAACACAAATAACTTTTGCTGCACAATAAGGATGCTGCCTGTATGAGTTCGCTTTTCAGATTAAAATGTAGCTTTAACAGCTTTCAAGTGACCTCTGTTTTATGCACTGCTTTTATTTTTTTAATAGCTCCTACACCCATGCCTGCAAAAATAGCATGAATCGCCATCAGTATAATTTACGAAGCTCTTTAATTTTTAAATTTTTTTTTACATGTTTTGTTTTATTGTGAACAAAAATTTGTTGTCAGAAACAGTAATGCTACATTTTTCTTAGATTATTATTATGAAAAATGATTAGTGGTAAGGTATGGAAGCTTGTTTCCAACACAGGAGGAAAAAACAAATAAACAAACAAACAAACAAAAATTCCAAGCCAATGTTTATTTGCAACATAAATTCGTTTTGACCTTTATTCTAATACAGGACACAACCAAATTGGTCCAACTAGGATAACCATCTGCATTTAGTATTCAATTGTAGTTTTGTAGATATATATATTGGACATCTGGGATATTTGGATCATTTGCATAAAATTGAATTTTTTTGCATGGTTAATAAATACCCCTGGAAGACACATAGTAATGTACCTAAAGCAATACAATGATAATAACAATAACAATTACAATAAACAAATAAATAAATAAATACTTTTAATAATAATAATAAAAATCAACATCATCATCAACATTGTGATCATCATCTTTTGTGTTTATTTACTTGACTGCTAATGATTGTTTTTGTATTGTATCGGGTTGCCAACTGTCCCATTTTAGCCGGGACATCCCGTATAATGAGCAAAACTGGTTCGTCCCTTATTCTACCTTAAATGTCACGTATATTAACCATTACCTGCAATGTCACATACAAGTCCATATTTACACTATGCCCAGCTGGTTGTGCATTGTGCTTCTGGCACACCAGAGTGTCCTTATTTGATAGTTAAAAAGTTGGCAACCCTAGCTTTAGTCCCTGTTAGATTTGTTGGGTTTTTTAAATTTTACTTTGTGTTTCCAGTTCCTCCTTTCTCCTGCCTCCTGCATTCCCCTGTGGCTGTTTTCATCTTTAGTTTTAATCATCATCTCTCAGATATAGTTACATATAGATTTTGGATTTTTACTTGCCGTTTCTTCCCCTCCTTTTGTGATTACAATCTCAGACCTCATCAGTTTCACCTGTGTTCCTTTCCCACCTGTTTGTAAGCACGTTCACTGCTGGAGAAGCGTCCATAACAAGTGGAGATGTTAAGGAACACAAAACTATTGTTGATTGTTTCTTAGCTTCTGACTTTCTAAAATAGTTTCTAAAAATGCACTGTACACATATGTAGACATATGTGTGGCATTTCATTATGAACAAACTATGTGATGTGGTGGTTGCAATGGTAACGTTTCAGAGGTACAAACAAAATCTGGACTATGACTCATATCAAATGTCCTGTGTTTACTTCAGATCTACATCTTGCAATTCATTTAACAGCATTTCCCATCTACTAAATTTTAATTTAAACACATTCTTCCCCAGCAGTTTAAAAGAATATTATTTATATAGTTATGTATTATTTAAAACTTTTATCCAGTGTCCAGTGTGTGAATCAAAAGCCTTTGGGGTTCTTAAGGGATTTTGTAAAAAGTTATTATGAAATGGCTGATCCACTAGTAGAATGAGCATACATCTCAGGAGAATCACCATGTCCGTGGACTGATTAGGCAGTTGTCACATGAGGCCCGGTTGCCAAGGTAACTGTCCTCTGACACCTCCCATTCTGATTCGCTTCCTGCAGCTCTCCGCTCCCTGCTCGCTCCTGCTTTCACTCTTCTGAACTCACTTTGGATTTTTTTTTCTTTTCTGAGGGCAAGAGCTTGCAAACTTCTTGTGTGCTGTGTATGTGTGTCTCCGTGCACACAACTATCTATGAGTGTGTATGTCTGTAAAGTTCGGTGTGTCAGTGACAGGGTGTTTGCGTTATCAGTCACGCAGTGTGGCCACTGTCTCCCCTGGTGATGGACTGTGATACCAATCTGTTGCAACAAGTCTGTCAGTATTGAGCAGGACACACAAAGGGAAAAAAAGAGCTGCTCAGATCATCCACCCTACATCCAAGATCTTTACTTCACTTTCCTTTAGTCTTTTCTTCCCAGATATCACAATCCTTGCTTACATATTATTTTATTTCATATCCTCCTTCATTTCCTTTGCCTCTTTACTCTCAATCTGTGTTTTCTTCTCATATGTTAAAACTAGAAGGTAAAGGGAAATATGTCTGGAAATGGAGCTGATATAACAATGACACTAACAGTTTTTCCCCACCAGAGAAGGACAAAAAAAAAAAAAATTCTCTGGAATAGGGCATAGACAGATATCTGAACTGTATGTGGACATGAGAGAGAGGGAGACTACTTTTGATAAACTTACACACACTGTTGCGAATGACTGCAACCTGGAGGGAGATAAAGAATAGACAGAGAAAGAGAAGTCTGTGCCTTGGTGTGAGTTCCGAGTCACACCTCATAAAAAAGCTCCAGGGCATCTAGATCCAGGAGCGGCGGTCCCTCAGCCTCAGAGGGCCCCCCCCCTCCCCTTCCATCTGTGTGTGCTTGGCTGCCAGATGGATGCTGAGCTCTGCCTGCCCTGTATCAGAGCAATACAGACCTTAACTCACAGCTAATCACCTGGAAATGTGTGCATTGCACACTATATTTCTGCTCTCCAGCTGTTATTTGTTTAGATTATCACCATCTTAAAATGTTATTTGTAAACCTTGCAATAAAATATGCTCACAATTTTACAAAATTACAAACGCAATGACATGAATTTGCAAATGCAATGATATGGGGGAAATCATTTTAAATCCAGGATGTTGTGAATGTCCCCATAAAACTTATAATAGCCGGTCTTCCTGCTTTTAAAGTGCTTGTTTCCTTGTCTCTTCTTTTCATTTGCATGTACTTCTCTCAAGCAGAATGGTCATGAAGGACTGGCAGACCCAACAGGATGGCCACTCCTCTGTATGAGTCTAACTGAACACAGCTTTCTCATAGATGCCCCTCCTTCTTCTCCTCCTCTAGCTTCTTTCTTTTCTTCTCACTTCCCTGTGATGCACAGTGGGCTTATTAATTACTCAGGAGTTTACAGATCAGCAGGCCCTGTCTTTTTGTCATCCGGTGTATAAACATACAGGTACACATGGTTATGCATTCTGTACAGTGGTGCTGACCCTCTGTTTGTATTTGTATTAATGAAAGGCTGCCAAATGATCTTTTGTTCATGTTTTTATTTTTTTCTAACCTGATGGTTCTCTCCTGCATTTTCCCATAAACACACTGCACAAAGGTGCAGTCACTATCCTGGCTCTCTTAGATTGAGAGGCAAGTACACACCCATCTCTCATCTTCCACAACAGTCAGAAAGATAAAAGGAGGAAGATAGAGAACAAAAAAGAAAGGTGCTAACAAAAGGGTTATTCAGACAAAAGCATGACTAGAAAGCACTAAGCCATGGCTTCATATGTTGCAAGATAACACATGAATGATGTATAAAATTTTAGTCAATCATGACCATATTACATACACTCGTGAATAAAAGGCTAATATCCACTCAATGGATATTAAATTAGAATCACATCAGAAGTGAGAAAAGGGGAACTTCCACAGATTACACTACAGATGTCTCACAGTCCTTTCAGTCAAGATAAGTAAGTTTCTGGGGTGCTGTCTGACCTCAATATGCCTTTGGTCATCTATTGCTTCTCATGTATGTTTGTTAAAACACTCCCTGATTTTCTCTGAGTGCGTGCTGTGTATTTAAAGGATCTTCACAGCATTAATATGCATTATAATACAAAACATCCTTCATGAGAAGGTGGAAGAGTTACTTTATTAGTACTTTAGTTAGTACATATTGACATGACAGCATCACACACTTGCTGCAGATTTATTCGCTGCATATAATGTGAATCTCTCATTCCACCACATCCCAAAGGTGCTCTATTGGACTGTGATCTGGTGACTGTGGCGGCCATTTGAGTACAGTGAACTCACTGTGATGTTTAAGAAACCAATTTGAGATCATCTGACATGATCATCTCATTTGACATGATGTGTTATTCTGCTTGAAGAAGTCATCAGTAGTTGTGTAAACTGTGGCCATAAAGGATGAACATGTTGCGGCTTTGAAATTGTGGTCAGTTCGTATTAAAGTAAAGGCCTCTCCATGATTTGCCACCTTATCGCGGTAGAGGGGTTTGTGTATCCCAGTGATCCTAGGAGCCATGTTGCCAGGGGCAATTTGCCCCTCGTAGGGTGTTCCATGGAAGATTGGTCCTGTGTGTGAGGCCAGACAAAGATTCACACAACCCTTATGCAGCAGAACAATTCAAGGGTCCACAGTTTGTCCATAACAAACATCATGTTTGAGCTTAAAGGTGTTGATAAGGGCATATGGCACCAGGACACCCTGGGCCGCATGTCAATGATCAATTTTGTAATTGATCAGTTTTTGTATCATCAGATCTGCAGCCATATATCTTGGACACCTGGGTGAAGAGAGGTGCTGATCAGTCAACTGATCACCACCTGGTGCTGAGTTGGATCAGGTGGCAGGGAAGGGTGCTGGACAGACCAGGCAGACCCAAATGTGTAGTGAGTGTGCCCTGGAAACATCTGGGAGAGGCCCCAGACTGGACCATGTTCCGCACCTCCACTGCTGAGGCTCCTGCAGGAGCTGTGGCTGTATGATTGTTGGTGCCTGTTGTGGCAGTAATCCCAGAACCAGATGGTGCGGCTTTGGCAGTGGCTGAAGGCAGTGGAAGGAGTTTGGTGAGACTGTGGAACAAGACTTTCAGTCGGTTCTAGCAAACCGTCAGATGACTCAGGAGGGAAAAGAGGTATTCCACACACACTGTCTACAGTGGTGGTGGGACCTTAACTGAGGATATAGTCAGGAAGTGGAAGAAACACTTTGAGGATCTTCTCAATCCCATAGTCATGCCGCCTATCATGGAAGCAGAGTCTGGGGAGGAGACTGTGGGTTACTGTGGGTGAAGTCGCTGACGTGGTTAAACAGCTGCACAGTGGCAGGGCCCCTGGAGTGGATGAAATTCGCCCTGAGTTCCTGAAGGCTCTGGAATTGTAGGTCTGTCTTGGCTGACATATCTCTGCAATGTAGCGTAGAGGTCTTACGCTTTTTAGGGGTCTTACCCTGTTTAAGAAGGGGGACCGGAGGCTGTGCTCCAACTATAGGGGGATATTTGAGGGTGCATGCGAGTTTGCCCAACCAGTCTATATGAGCTTTGTGGACTTGGAGAAGACATTTGACTGGGTCCCTGTGGGGGTGCTTCGGGAGTACAGGGTGTCAGGCCAGTTGTTACAGGTCATTAAATCCCTGTATAACCATAGCGTGAGCTTGATTCGTTTTGCTGGCATTCAGTCAGGGTCTTGTTCATGAGTGAGGTGAGAGTGGAACATGAGATTGACAGACGGATTGGGGTGGCGTCTACAGCAATAAGGATGCTGTATCAATCTGTTGTGGTGAGCATGAAAGAGAAGCTGTCAATTTACCTGTCTATGTACGTTCATACCCTCACCTATGGTCATGAGCTCTTGGTAGTGACCGAAAGAATGAGGTCACAGATACAAGCAGCAGAAATGAGTTTCCTTCAAAGAGTGGCTGGAGTCTCATTTAGAAATACGGTGAGGAGCTCTTTGATTCAATAGAAAATCAGAGTAGAGTCACTGCTCCTCCACATCGAAAGGAGCCAGTTGAGGTGGTTCGGTCATCTGACTAGGATCCCTCCTGGATGCCTCCTAGGTAAGGTATTTGAGGCATGTCCTACCGGGAGAAGGCCCCAGGGCACACCCAGTACTCACTGGAGAGAGTACCCCCTGGATGAGCTGGCTGGGGTGAGGGACGTCTGGGCTTCTTTGCTGAGACTGTTGCCCCCATGACCCAAACCCAGATAAGCGCAGAAAAAGGATGGATGAGATGTCAAGGTTCAACATGTTGTGCGTTCAGAGATGCTGTTCTTTATACCTTGGTTGTTACATGTTTGGATTACTGTTTCTTTCCTAGCGTTCTAAAAAGGCGGACTATTTTCCTCTGACACCTGGCAACAACAAGGTATTTCCACCCAGAGAACTGTTACTCACTGGATATTTTCTCATTTTGAGGCCATTCTCTGTAAACCCTTGAGATGGTTGTGACAGAAAATGCCAGTAGATTAACAGTTTTGGAAGTACGTGAATGAGGCTGAAAGACCAGCTGTTTGACACCAATAACCATGTTATGTTTAAAGTCACTTATCACCTTTCTTCTCTATTCTGATGCTTCGTTTGAACTTCAGCAGGTTCTTTATGATGTCTACATGACTAAATGCATTAAGTTGGTGCCACGTGATTGCCTGATTAGATATTACAGTTTTTCTCGATTGCTAAAACACTAAATCCTATTGTCTGAACCAAAGTCTCAGTTGCCTGAACCCCCTTATTGAATCAGTCACTCTTTTGGCAAAACCATAAGCACTTTTCACCTGTTTAGACACGTCTTGTCAACACATTGTCATTGTGATGCACCTGTGTTGCATAATGGTGAGCACAGGTGGCAAAAGTCAAACACAATTAAAGCTCAGGTGTCACCGGTTGAACACAACAACTCAAAATTTATCACACTTGTGGCTAATGATGTGAAGGTACATATAAGCCGGAGCACTGGTTTGTGAGGCACTACAATGGATAGAAATCCAAGAAGAGGAGTTCGTGTGAGAGGAGGTCGAGCAGGTCAAGGTGGTTGAGATGGTCAGCGAGGACAAAGAACAGTAATATCAGATGAAATCAGAGCTACTGTGATTGACCATGTTCTTGTCCATGGTATGACAATGAAGGAGGCCAGACTAAGGGTACAACCAAACATCAGTAGATTCACCGTGTCCACCATAATCCGAAGATTTAGAGAAGAGAACAGGTAGTTACCTTTTTTGACATCATAGTATGTAAATGTTGACAACAATTACATATGTACAATGACTG
>VVHJ01045284.1:0-14031 GCA_015107715.1 Tylochromis polylepis
CTGTCGAGGGCGGAGAGGAAGACTCTGATGAAGCGCTGGGCGTAGCCCTGCTCGTCGGCCTTCAGCCTGCCGACACGGATCAGGTGCTGCTGTGTCGGCACGCTGGCCAGCTCCTCCACCTCCGTCCGCTTGTAACGATCACCCACCGCCACCACAAACAGCGCCACCCCCTCACACTTGGCCTTCTGGGAGATGTAGCGCAGCTTGGCCTGGTCCCTGTAGGCCGTCTTGGTGCCCACCACAGTCAGGACGGCCTTCCTGCTGCGCGGCTGGCCGGCCTTCAGCAGCACCTCCCTCAGGGTGTAGTCCAGCGTCTGTCCCAGCGCCAAAGAGCCGCCCAGCTGCTGCATGTTCTGGATCATGTACTTCTTCATCTCTTCGGCGTTCTGGTAGGTCTGCAGGCCGAACTCCGCCTTGGTGCTCTGTTGGACCAGAGCCACTCGGGCCTGGCGGCCGGCTCTGCGGGGCTGCGGACTCACGGCCAGCTGCTCCACCACAGAGCTCAGCAGCTGCCGGGCACCGACGTATTCATCGGCCTGCATCTCCCTGGAGCCGTCCAGCACCATGACCAGGTCCACGTCCGCCTGCTGAGGCGGCACTGGTTCCTGGATGAAGGCGCACTGCTCTGCACGCCTGCAGGGGTCTGCAGAAACAGAGACGACATCAGAAAGCTTGACGCTGAGGACAGGAAGCTACAAAGGCTACATGTGACCCGGTCGTGTTTGTGCACATCAGATCTTGGACTACCGACAGGAACCAGGATGCTGTTCCACAGAAACACAAGCATTTAGTATAGACCTATTCTAATTATTGAACTTCATGGATTCATTCAGAATCTAACAGTGTGCTCGGATATCAGGCCAGCGTGCTGTTACCCGTGGGTTCAAAGGTCAACAGGAAGCACAGTGGTCATCCTCTGATCCAGGATTCTGAGCTTCTTTATTCCAAGATCAAAGGATTAGCTCAGTGTTTTCAGCACAAACAGAGCACACAGTAGCATAGACAGCATTCATTATGCATTTATTATGACTGTGGACTTTCAACCCCAAGTACTAAAAATATGTTCTTTGGCAAAAAGACTGCAGTGGTCCAGTAACGTCTCATTTTTCAGTATTCGTTTTAAAGCGTTCTGCTGGTCTCTCCGCTGTCACCCACAAAAAGTCAAAAGAAAGACATAAACATCAGAGCAGGACTTAAAGCAATGCTCACCGTAGCAGATGGCGCAGTTTATGACGTTCCTGAGCCCAGCAGCCCGTTCTCCCAGCATCGTGAACACAAAGTTTCTCGAGTCGTCAACCTGATGGGAAACATCATTAAACGCAGCGCCGAGTACAAGATTACAATGAAATCTGCTCACTAGACATCATTTTTCAGACACAGACGAGTTTGTGGCAGCAGTCAGTGTTTAAATCTTCACTGAGCTGGGAGGAAGTCCTGCGTCTGAGAGCCAAATGCTTCCTTTGTTTGCAGAGAGGCGCTCAGAGTGAAGCATCAGCTGTTTGTCCTGAAGAGCCACATGTTGTCCTGATGTTCTCATGTGTAAAAGAGCTGAATGCAATTCAACTGGAAATGTATTATTTTGATCTTAATGAAAGGAAAGCAGAGCGGTCTTGGTGGTGCACCGTCCTTGGCTCATGTTTTAGTTCCTTCTGGAGAAAGAAAAGTTGCAAAGTCAGCACCGGTCCAGGTCCATCCATCACTCCTACAGTGACGTGGAAAACTGTTTATCCCATTCCTAATTTCTTAGGAAAACCAGTGCTGGCTCTTTGGTCGGCAGGGGTTTTCTCCTGGGATCTCTCCCACGGATGCCACGGTTCTTCTGTGACCTCCTTTCCCTCCAAGAGTTCGGAGCCTTCTGGAAAGCCTGAGCTCCTACACTTATGAACTGTGGGAAGAGACCTCATCATCGTGTTCATGTACCAGTCAGATACGTGACCTCTGAAAACCACGCCAGCCACATTCCTCACCAGCAGTAATGACTTTTCTTCTCGCCTTCAAGCTAAAGGGTGGCAGAGTTAGCATAAATTAGGCTTTATTTAAGAAATGTAACTCTTTTTGAAGTGAAGGAACAGCACTTCTATTTCACGCTGTCTTCAGATGTCTCCAAGACTTCCTAAAGAGGAAACGCATCTTGCCTACATCACTTCATGATGTGGTTCTTTCCAGAGACTCTGGTCTTCTGGCTCAGCTCCCTCTTCATGCTTACTGCTGACACTACTCTTCTCCACTTTGCTGTCGGATTTCGTATTCAGTTTTCCAGCTTCAGCGGGGATTGGGGAAACTGCTGTTTATTCCCCTCTCTTCAGACCGAAGGCAAAACAGCATCTGGATTAAAAACATCTGGTAGCTGCAGGTAAATGAAACCTACCTGCATCGCTTGTTCAATATCAGGAGTGTTCTTCAGAGAGATGACCGCTGGAACAATGTTGAGGGCCCGGTACTCCATCATGGCAGTTACAATGTCGTTAGCCCCCTCTGTAGGCCCGCTGGAAAAGAAGACGGCCACCTTCCTCGTCATCATTCCTGCTCGGACACGTTTGAAGATGTTCTGACCCACAAAGCGCATGGTGGCGCCCAGCTGCCGTTTGTTGGACGTCCTCTCCAGGGCGATGTTCCTCACAGCCTCTAGCAGCTGCGCCTTGCGGCGGTAGTCCTGGAAGCGGATCAGGTACTTGGTGTAGGTGTTGTATCCCACCACAGCGACACGAGCGCCTTGCGGGCAGTTGCTCTCCGCGATACCAATGTCCTTCAGCAGGGAGAGGAGGGCGGAGCGCTGCTTTCCAAAGTCCGCTGGAGTAACGTCATCAGACATGTCGAGACCGAACACCAGCTCGGTGGGGTAGGCCGGGCACGCTGACCGATCTAACCAACAAAGAAGAGCTTGTGTTAAAGGTTCAGCATCCACCCGTTCATCAGTGACCAGGTTGGTGTCAGGTTCATATAGAATTATACAAATCTGTTTACCTAAAGGATATTTTTACAACAGACAAACGGTGACGCTGAGAGAGAGATTCGAAAGGCAAACGTTCTAATTACAGAACTGTGACTCAGGGTCAAGGTGAGCAGACACGTCCCAGCAGCATCTATCAAAGGGAGGCTGTGAGCTACCAGTTTATTCCACGTGAAGATGGCCGTTTTTGCCTCTCATGTTAAGATCCACAGCTGTAAGTCCAAACTGCTGAACCTCAGCTCTGTGGATCAGAGATGTTTGATCATGCAAAGCTGCTCTTATACCGTCGGGGACTAAACAAGGACCAAAACAGTCAACATGTGGATGCTGGTGGTGCTGAAGGAACAGTTCATCTTATTAACCTTTCCGTGGTGAAGCCATTTTATCCACACAGAACGGATGATGCATCTCGATAAACAAATAGTGAGTAAAAATTTAAAATAGTTAATTAAATATACTTTCTAATGAAATGAACTAAAACGGCTTGTTTCAGATAAGGGTCATACAGGGAATCTGTGTTTGGTTGATTGTTCCTTTGTTGTAAAACTGCTGTTTTCTTCCCCTATCAAAGGTGCCACATTTGTAAGGAGAATGATTTTTGGGTTGAGTGTGTGGGATGTGTCCATGAGAAACTTGTCAAATCTTCTCTGTCTATCTATGCAAGCGCTAGTTTTGGAGGAACTGAGCTAAGAGGTGGCCGTGACGGATACCAGGCGCCAGTTATCGTGTCTACAGCTGCCCACGCACATCGTTTTACACTGATGTGTCAGCAGGTTTGTAAGTAGCGCGAACGACCATCAGTAAAAAACTATAGATTCTACCAACTCCAAATAAACATCAAACCCAACACAATACAGTTCGTTCTGATACTGACTCCTGTTTTGAGCGCCTGCTACCCCAGCTGAGCATGGACGCATGGACGCTGCTACCCCAGCTGAGCATGGACGCATGGACGCTGCTACCCCAGCTGAGCATGGACGCTGCTGCAGCGGTCGGTTGGTGTCTGACACCAAGCGTGCCACGTTTGACTGATCTGGATAGGACCCGCACCACTTTTTGTGCAAACTTTGTATAAGTAAAGCTAAAACAAACTGTGAGTGAGTCAGAGATACGGAAAATACTCACAGCTGTTCTGTCGATATTTAAAACACACTCTGGTCCAAACATCTGGATGAACCCAGACATTGTTTAGAATCAAAGATACGACTTACCAAACACCAGACGAGGAGGTATTTCTCATCCAGGTGGTTGGAAACTTCTTTTGTTTGTCTAACCTGAATTTTTACTACAACCTGAAAGCTGCAAGCTTGAATTTGTAGCTTTCAATAATTCTCATAATGCAATGAATTAGTTCTGAGGAAACGACAAAAATCCCGAGGGTAAGACTCACAGGAGCGGTAAACACTGAACAACAACACTGTGGTGAATAAAATGCTAATGCTGAAGCTTCAGAGTGTGTGTCCATCTTTGATATCCAGTCTGTGGATCTGGCCGCCTTGCCACAGCACGTTACCTGACTGTTAAAGCGGAGACACGTACCAGCAGAGCAAGCTGCGAGGGAAGAACAAACAGCGTTTAGAGAAGAGCAGGTTTCATTTCCTGAGATAATGGGAGGATTTCATGAACTCTTACCACAGTTGTCTCTGATGTAGGTGATCAGCTCACACTCCTGAGTCAAAAGGAAAGACCTCTGATTATATCTTGTACTAATGTTTTCTTAGTGTGGGTGATGTCAGGTTTAAGGTGGACTTACAGTCATGGCTTTGCCTCCAGGAGGACCTCGGGGGCCCTGTGAACAGCATGAGATATCTGAGTAACATGACAGAAAAACCTTTTCTCACATTTGACGACATCAACAAACAAAATGATCAACTATAACTCATAATTATCTGATTCATGTATTGACTAACATAAACCTGGCTTGGATAAATGGTTCTTATACAGCGCTTGTCTACTCCGAGTACTTGTGAGGGCTTTCTAGCTAACGTTCGCACTCCGATGGATGCATCACAGAGCAACCTGGGGTTAGGATCTTGCCCAAGGATATTTGGCATGCGGACTGGAGCAGACGAGGATCAAACCACCAACCTTCGGTTAGTAGGTGACCTGTGCTACCACCTGAGCTACAGCCACCCCAAATGGTGCATGAAGTTCAGAGAGCTTTAAAAACCACACAAAGGATTTTCCAGGCAGTAATTTTAAATAAGACGGAGACATTTTCATAAATCAAGCGAGAAAACTGACCTCTGTAAACGACAGTAATACCTCTGGACCCGTTTAAATGAACCGTTAGACTTGATCTGGTACCTGGAAGGATTTCTTTGATCGTTGTAAGAGAGGACTAAATAGATTTGGAGTCATATTGGAGGAAAACAAAAGCTCTTTTAAAAACTAATCATTATCCAGAGATCATTCTGGGTCCAGGGGCTCAGTTTGTGCGCCGTGATGAGAGAATTTTTCTTGAGTCGCCCTAAAACCTGACGAGTTTTCTAAAGCTCTGACTCAGAGCTGAAGAAGCTGGCACGGCTCCCACACTCACCCTGTGTCCTGGATATCCCGGTTCTCCGGGAACTCCCGACTCTCCCGGCAAACCAGAGTTACCCTATGTCGACCGGATCACAAACAAACGTCACTGACGGACTTATGGACTGAGTTTTTTTCAGTTATTTGAGCAGTGAACTCTCACCCCTCGGCCTCGGTTCCCTTTGCGCCCCGGATATCCTTTAGGTCCCCGCAGACCCTCCTCGCCCTGCAGAAAAAGAAACACGGCTCGTGATGTAATGCATCTCTGACAAATCCAAACGCAACCCCTCAAGTAAATGGCCCCGAGCTGTTCCTGACCGCGCTCGTCTCAAGAATAAATAAGAGCTTTCTTATCTCAGGCCTCCCAAAGCTTCTGGACAAACAGTGAAAATGTGTTTGGAAATGTGCTCATTTATTAACGCAGCCTGTCTGTCATAAATCCTTTAAATGGATTCAGTCCACCTTACCACAAAGCTCTGGGAGTTCAGCGTTGCTCTGCTGTCGATGTTTTGCGTATGAATGTGTAAAATGAAAACTGCAGGCAGCATGGCGGGGCGTGAAAACTGCTGCTCGTTGGAGTAGCTGGCTGTTTATGAGTCTAGGCAGACTTGTATTCATTTTATGGGAGCAGTAGCAGTTAGTTTACGGTAACGGGTTATGTCCTGGGCTACAACAACGCAGCACCAGCAGAGGCTCCAGCAGGGAGTCAGTCCCACAGACTCCCACATGAAGACATCCAACAGCAGAATAAATGTTTATTTGACCGCAAAGATAAACGTTTCTTGGCTACTAACAGAGAAACCGGCCTAACTGGACTGTTACAGCAGCCCTGTGGAAGCGTTTTCACTGAAGAGCTCCCGAACATCGAACAGTGCCCAGTGTTTCTCTGCTAGTGTTACCGACTTTGAGCATTTGAAGCTTTCTGCCAAGTTTCAGTGCAGCTTTGACACAGCTGCAGATTTTTCAGCGTAATCTCTGAACCTGCCGAGCTCACGGGCCATTCTGATTCGTCCCCGCCACAAACACCTGCTGACGTCTGAAAGCGGCACGAGCGAGCAGCACCTGACGTTTACGCGTTGCTCACTATTAGCTGATCAGTTCAAATGATGCGAGAAAGCAAAAAGGCAGATTTGGCTGCTTCACTCACTCTCAGAGCAAACAGCAGAAAGGCTAATCACACATACATTAGTTTTACACCTGTAGGTGTGTTTCCAGGTGGGCAGGTTGGACGTGACTCACAGCAAACACACAGATTAGTTTCCAACATGAAGATTTTGGCCATTTCTTCTGTGTTTGCAGCATTTTCTCGGACGACTCTGTGAGCTCCTGAATTTGGTGCACCGAAAGAGCCCAAAATAAATCGCAGACTTAAAAACCTTAAAAACTCTCATGCTGGACTTCTGTAAAAACATGCCAGCAGCCCACTCTGATGTTTGGATCCAAACTTGTTTCTGATCTTAAACGTTCCCAGCAGGCCGCCTTCATTTCCTGTCTGTGTGTTTACTGTGATTTAATGTGAATGCCAGGATGGATTTAATCTGATCTGCTGTCAGGGGAAAACAGTGAACTCACCCGAAGACCGGGGTAACCAGGGAAACCGGGATCACCCTGCAAGAGACGGCACGAAATCCTTATTGCTGTGAACATTTTTATGGATGTCAAACAGAACGCCCTCACTTCATTCAGACAAGCAGAAGAAGACGGGTGGATTTTTAGACTTCTGTGACTTCAGCAGAGTCAAGAGGATAAAATACACGACTGTTTATTAGGAAGGGCACTGAGGTCACCTTTACACCTCGAGGTCCTGCGGGTCCGTAACCATCTCGACCGTCCTGACCCTGAAACAGAGCGCCGACAGACAGAGTGACTGACATTTAAACTTTATGATCGAACTGTTTATCTGAACAAAGCAGGCATCTCAGCTCCTTACCGGCATTCCTAGGGGTCCGTCCGGTCCCGGTGCGCCCTTATCGCCGGGATCTCCTGGTTGGCCCTTTAACAGCAACAACAACAGTTAGTCTGTCATGGTAACTGAAGATAATTTCCCCCTTCATACCAGCTGGATCAGCCCTCCATTGCAGAACAAGCGTGTGAGGGATTGGAAAAGAGGAAAGAGAAGAAGTAGAGTGACACTGTATGCTGACGATGTTCATATATTCTGTGGTTTCAGACTGATAACCACGCCAGCTAGCATTAACCGATAACTGTGGTTAAAAGGCTAAACTCGAGGCTTCACAATTAAAGCGGATGACATCACGGTGGCTACGCCCCCCTTTTTCCACTGTATGGATGTATGTGTATGACCAACGTCCTGCCTTCAGGCCCTGCTGGGTGGAAACTCTGGACGATGTAATCTGTCAGCAGAGGCACTTGCGAAAGAAGCAGACGAGCTATTTTTAATCTCTTCATCTGACTTCTTGGATTATTTATCAGCTAATTTCATAAATGTCATGAAATAAGATATCAGTTTTCCTGGGACGTTTGCTTTATCAGGTGTTAAATGATGAGGTGATGATGTCACACACCTTCTGTCCGTTACCGCCGGTCCGACCAGGTAATCCCGGGCCTCCAGCCGGACCTGGTTCACCCTGGAGGAAAAACCAACAGAATCAGAGCCACACACAGTTCTCCTTTATCTGATTATCCCTGAATGCATCGTGGACAGTAGGGTTTAAAAACAGCACAGAGCCCGTCGGTCTGTGAGCCTCAAATAAATCTCTGCTCATCATCAACTTTAACGGCGCTTATCCAAACAGGTGAAGAGTAAACACGGACGCCGCTGAGCGCTGTGAGGTGATAAATTTGAGCTGCTGTCTGGACTTTTATTGGGCCTAAATCTCTGCTCGGCAGCTCCTCAGTGATTTTTTTTCATGAGCAGCAGATTGTCTCTGAGCTCCAAAGAGGAAAAGATTTTATAACAGCAGCTCAGGGCCGACTGCGTCTGGTGAAAGATTTAAATCTTACTCAGACTGAGACACACGATGCTTTTGAATAAGGGGAGAGTCGAGCAGAAAGCGTGGAGATAAACCTGAAGACACTTGTGCTTTGACGTGGCTCTGGGCCGTGGACGAACTCGACTTGGAACAATTGTCTCTCAGGCGTGGTGATGAAAGCAAACGCGCTGACGGCTGTCTCCCAACTAGACTCGGATCACTCTGTTTAAAGTGAGATTTCCTCGGAGGGGAACGTGTGCAGACGGCTGTGATTACGCGTTGACGTTTCAGGGCCAAACAAGATAAACCGTCACATCGTGAGGACTCCTTGAGCTGTGGGGACAAAAACAGTCCCCACACAGGTTTGTTCCTCCGGCCTGCCGTCCAGCTTCATTAAATAAAAGACCGCACAGCTCTCGCCTTCAGGTGCTCAAACGACCAAAAATACATTTGAAAACTCAGCAGCAACGTCTCTTTTGCAGGAATCGTGACCCGGTTACACACATAAATAATGTATTTCACTTTTTATTATATTTTTCTCATGTTCCATTACACTATTGTGCATTTTCCTGGCGTTTGTATTGTGCTCTCTTACTGACCACTCACGGCTCTTTAAACTGCACATCAAAAACCAAATGAATGAAGATATAAATGAGAAACTAGCAAAAGAAACATTACACATATATTTTCACATTTAATTCAGTTTTAGCAGTTTTGGTCCTCCGTACCTTCCAAAGCAGGCTCTAAGCTGTGGGCTCTTTTGGCTGGCGGATGTGTACGCTGAGAGAAAATAGTTCCTATGTAAAGCTGTTCACAACAAGAGTTGCAGATTACTATTTGGGTCGTGATCTTTGGGAACGAGTGTCACTTATGGCTTTTGGCACAGCACAGGTTCCCTTCTCTCGTCCTTCACATCTCTACAGCTGAAATCTCAAACGCTGGGTGAATCGCACTGCAGGCCAGACGAAGAACAGCTGCAGGACGAAATGCTTTTGCGGCGAACTGTCCTGTTATACATTCATAATTAATCATGCCGCATTGAACAGCGACGGCTCTTCGTTCTTGGCGCCGGTGGATTTTACGTCCTCGTTTAGCTCGTTGCAAAGAAATTCTCCCATTTAAACGACCTCCACGCAGCTGTGCACAAAGCGCTGTGCACTGAGGTGAAACACATCGATTCAGACTTGCACCAAATAAAACAAGAGCATTTAATGAGACGACTTTTTAAAGATGTGCAGGTTCTAAACTCATGATATGACAGCAGCTTCAGGAAAGAATGGCACAGACCGCAGAGGTCCAGATGTTGGCAGCTGCAGCATCGACCGTCACACTCAGGATTTATGAAACGCAGCGATGACGGCGTCAAATGTGACGCCCACAAAATGAGCCTTAATGAGGATGAAGAAATGAAAACCTCAGCGTCCCCCGAGACTCACAAACCAGGCTGTGGTTTTGGAAATCGACTGTTTTTGTGTTGCGTCTCCTGATTCTGCAGCTTTCATAAATGTGTCTATTTAATAGAGGCCAGATTCACGTTAAAGTCTGAGCAGACTCCACAGCCCACGGTTCAGGGTTTGGGCCTTCAGCGACACAAATAGGATCTTTGGAAGAACCGGAACGCGCATCAGGGGCCACTTTTATGAAAATCGGGTTCAAACTGCTGAAACGAGACATTTCTACCACAAAGCCAACATGAGGGACATTTAACCATCCAGAATGGGAAGCCAGTTGATCCCATCAGTCTGATCTGCAACTTTACCAAATGGGATGCAGCTCTGGGTGGCCTCCTCATTCTGGCCCTTTGGGGGAAAACCTCCTGAAGATGTTTTGCAGTCAGCACTGTCTCCGAGGGGGAACGACTGAAGCTTCACGTTTTCAAGATCATGAATGAACATCTGAACCCTAACCATGAAATGTTCCCATCCACCAGTCAGTGTGCAAGTCGATTTAAAGCTGGTCCTCTTCCCGTTTCCACCCGCTGTGGGTCTGCTGCCGTGGAGCGCGGCAGGCGGTAGAGCGTTGGCGACTCTGCCGTCTTTACCTTACAGTCTGAAACACCCTGAGCAGACTGCTGGAGTGATATCGATAAAATGAAATGAATTAAAATGAACTTTTTCAATAAATGATCAGCTGACCTGAGGTCCAGGAAGGCCGGGGATTCCTCTCGGCCCAGGCTGACCTCTGGCCCCTCTGGGACCCTGCAGAGACAAAGGTTAGCGTGTTAGCAGCAGCATGTGGACATTAAGTCTGACTCTTCTCCTTCATGTCCTGAAGGCTCACCTGCAAACCAGAAGCACCTGGGCTGCCTTCTAGTCCCAGCTCTCCAGGCGGTCCGGCTGCACCCTGCAGAGAACAGACACACACACACACACTCGTTTTCATATCTTAGTCAGGACACCTAATTAACATAATGCCTCCTAACCCTAACCATAATCCAGCTGTAACCCTGACACTAAAACCACATTCTGAGTCTCAAACATGCCTTCAAACTCGTGGGGACGGGCACTTCGTCCCCATAAGTGACTGTTGGTCCCCACAAGTATAGTAGCATGCCAATTTTCTGTCCTCACAAAGATGTCTAATCATGTACACACAACACACACACAGTTGTGTTTGGATGTTTGCTGGTGTTTAAGCAGCTCCGAGTGTTGTTCGTGTCCCACCTTGTCACCCAGTGGTCCCCGTCTTCCATTTGGACCCTGAAGAGAAGTCCAGATATCAGATCAATACTCTCACAGCTGTTACAGCATTACTGATTTAATACGCTATCACATTACAGGCTGTGATGCAGGCCTTCCTATTTCTGCCCCAGTGGATTATGGGATGCTTTCCTGGAGCTGCTCAGCTGGTGATTTCACTCAGTCTGCTGTTTCTGGGCGTTTGAGGTTGGAGTTTTTTCTGTCCGTGTATTTTATTTCTTAACCTGATTCGAGAGATTTTCCCAGAATTAAGACTTTCTAACACGTCCATCCAGGCAGGCTGGGTCGGTGTCTGCAGTGCCGATTTTACTCCGTTTCATCAGTTTATTTGAAATATTTTTCAGCAAACATTTTTATTAAGATGGTTATAGGGAAAAAAAAACTTTCACGAAAAGCTGGCAGACAGTTCAGTCAGAAGGTTTTAGTGAGTGAGAGGCGGCTTCTAGCTGAGCTGAAGCTCGACTTTGAGCAAACGCTGAGCTGATGCTAGTTAATGCGTTCAAACGTCTCGCGTTCAACTCGCTGCCCCACCTTGTGGTTCACGGTAGTATTACAGCGCAGCATCGTTTTAACTTTGGCTCATATCACAGACATGTTGGGCATCACGTCAAAGCTGCTTTAATAATCCTGGAAATGCTTTCAGAATAAAAAGATCTGCTCCTCATGCTGCGGATGAAAAAGCTCACCGGGTTTCCGACGATTCCGGACTCTCCGGACCGGCCGTCCTCCCCGGGTGCCCCCTGTGGATTTGAACACATCGCATTTCAGCGCACAGGTTCGAGACTGCGATGACACCAAAACGCTCTTTAAACAGACGTGTATACACAGCAGGAAACTGTTAAAGAAAACCTCAAAGTCTGAACTGTAGCTCAGCCTGTGAGATTTTATTGGATGGGGGATTATTTGGAAGTTTCATATCAGTGCTGGAAATCAGAGAAATGAAGTCATTTCCAAACAGATGTCAGCAGGTTTGCCCTCAAACACACAAAAAGAGAAACAAGGTGTCAGCTTTTATTTATCTGTGACACATTTCTGCTGCAGGAGAAACAGCCTCTGAAGAGTTTCTGCGCTGTGACGTGTCTCACCGGTAGCCCGGGGTTTCCTGGGTCTCCTTTGGCTCCTGGGGAGGTGTTATCGGCCCCCGGTTCTCCCTGTCAGAAGAAAGACGAAGCCACAGATTAAACTCGGTCAGCTTCCAGCTGTGCTTCACTCAAACATGTATCTGAAACTTTCTGTGACGGCAGACGGGCTGAATTTAAGAGCACCCGGTTTACTCCGAGTTGGCTCGCAGCTCTTCTCGCCTCGCGTGAGCGCCTGCGTCGGCTGAGACGTGAATCCAAACTCGCTGCGTGGAAATGCGAGGACAGTCCCGGAGTCCAGGATTGCCCTCATTCCCGTTTCTGTCACATTAAAAACCCTCGTGCTCAAACGTTTGCAGTTATCCTCCAAGGCAATAAACATAATATACCTAAATACTGATTTGCAGTTTCATGTTCCCACCTCACAGTTTTCAGACTTCGTGGAGTTTCGCTTCGGTGGTTTCTGTCTGACCTTCATGGCTGCACAGAAACATTTAGGCTGTCGTGTGAAGCTCTCAGATTCAGCTTCCCGTCTGAAGTTTAGCGAGTCGACCTCCAACACCTCCTACAGAGCGGCTTTAACAGAAGTGTCTCGTTTTCCTTCCATCACTGCGAGAGTTTCCTCTCCAGGTCTGAACTCTCTCTGGTGTTTGTTCGTGTGTTTCAGACGCCGGCCTTCATCGCTCCTCGACAAACAAACACCGTCTCACAAACACGCCAATAACTTCTACCATCTGTTTTTCGTGCACAGATTAATACAGTCCTGTGTGACGGACATCCTGGGTTTCTGTGTTTCATCACGGTTTGCTATTAAAAAGCCCGACAGTTAAAGTTCAAAGCTTTGCCTCAATAAATACAGGAAAGAAGAAGAATGTGCGCCTCCACACCCCACACACACACACACACTCACTCACTCACACGTGCGCACACACAGACACACGCACACACTTAGTTTGTGCACATGTGTCTTTGTCTGTCTGTGTGTCACCAGTGAGTGAATGAATGGTGTGTGTGTGTGTGTGCGTGCGTGCGCATGGCTGGGCCTAGGCCGCGGTGGGACACGGTCTCTGCTCCCCCTCCCTGGGATGCGGGTGCTGGTTGGGGCCGGGGTGCGTGGCTGGATGTTCTGGTGTGGTTGTTGGCCCGCTCCCTTGGTGGCTCGGGGTGGCCTGGACCTCCCCCTTATCGGGGGTCAGGGCGGTGGGGTGGGTTTTATTCTACCCCCACCCACTCTTTTTGTTCCTTTTTGTCTCTTGCCTGTCCTGCCTCAGACATCGTCATAATAATACCCCACATATAATGTAATAACTGAAATAACACAAATAGAAATGAATTAATAACCAGATAAAAGATTTACATGAACAAGAGGAACCTACAGAGATTCCATATAGCTCTTCTTGCAAAAGCAAAATGTGTTCGGCGTCACCGTGCATCCACATCACAATTCAGAGCGCAAAAGCTTCCAGACGGGACAGGATATTAAAAAAAAAGAATAAATGTAAATGTGAGGAGGAGAGACAAAAGAAGAAGAAGAAGGCAGAGACGGAGGACAGGAAGGAGGAGAACTTTGTAATGACGAGGAAATGTTTGGAGGGGAACACTCACCGGATCTCCTCTCAGTCCTTGTTGTCCTTTCAGCCCCGTCTCCCCCCTAATTCCTGGGATACCCTAAGGACAACAGTTCAGCCTGTCAGTATAACCAGAGGTCAGCACCCTCCCCAACAGTAACCCCGCCCTATCCTAAAGGGCAATAATACCTCTGAACCACAGCGAAGACACACACACACACACACACACACACACACACACACACACACACACACACACACACACACCAGAGATCAGTG
>VVHJ01045289.1:2232-15150 GCA_015107715.1 Tylochromis polylepis
TGTTTATATTTGTATTGTACAGCACTTTGGTATACCGGGTGTGTTTTTTAAAGTGCTATATAAATAAACGATGATGATGATGATGATAATATCTTTAAGGCACATAACTCAAGAGGAAAAACTAGAAACCAGTTAGGCCACTGCCTTTACCTGCCACCTGTAGTTTGAAGGCAAGCTTTTCATTTCCAGCCTCACAGATGTACTCTCCAACATCCTTCTTCTCCACACTGTCGATCACCAGCTGGCGATTCTTGCCCTTAGACTCTGTGTGGATAGTCTTGCTGGAGGACAGGAGCTTTCCATCTTTGTACCACTTCACCTCTGTCTTGGAATCAGAAACCTCACAGCTCAAAATGGCCTTCTGGGACAAAGTGACTTTCACCTCCTTTTGTATAGAGTCCTTGTTATAGAAGACTGATTGGGCCTCTGAATGAGGAGTCATGAAAGGGAAAACATCAGGTGATATTTATTCAAAACATAGAAACTAGGTAATGCTATGATTCCCAAAAAATCTTACCTGCAACCTGTAGTTTGAAGGCCAGCTTCTCAGTCCCAGCCTCACAGATGTACTCTCCAGCATCCTTCTTCTCCACACTGTCGATCACCAGCTGGCGATTCTTGCCCTTTGACTCAGTACGGATTATCTTGCTGGAAGTCAGCAGCTTGCCATCCTTGTACCATTTCACCTCTGTCTTGTTATCAGATACCTCACAGCTTAGAACAGCTTTCTGTGACAGGGTGGCTTTCACTTCCTTTTGGATTGACTCCTTATTAGAGAAAGCTGACTGGACCTGTGTGTCTGGGGAGACCGTGAATATGGATGATAAAATTCTCTCTCTCTGCAGCACCTGCAAGCCCCATGAATCAAACCAGTTAGATCATTCCCCCTACCTGCCACCTGTAGTTTGAAGGCAAGCTTTTCAGTCCCAGCCTCACAGATGTACTCTCCAGCATCCTTCTTCTCAACGCTGTCAATCACCAGCTGGCGATTCTTGCCCTTTGATTCAGTATGGATTGTCTTGCTGGAAGTCAACAGCTTTCCATCTTTGTACCATTTCACCTCTGACTTGGTGTCAGCCACCTCACAGCTCAGGGTGGCTTTCTGGGAAAGTGTGGCTTTAACCTCCTTCTGAATGGACTCCTTGTTGATGAACACTGACTGGGAATCTGACAGTAACACAAATAAGAAAAGCAGTGCTGTCATAAGCTTTAAGATGACAGATGATTAAAATAATTTAAAGGCAAAATATGAAACACACACTTAGCACTTGATAGGATGATATGATAAATCTAAATATGTATATTTTGGCACTTCAACATAGTGGATGGTTTAGATGATTAAATGTACACCATGAACATTCCTGTGAATTTTATCCATTTATAAAGAATCAAATACTTGTTAAACTTTAGATATAAATTAATCAATCAGGCAGTCCCACCTGAGACAAATATCTTGAAGACTAGTTTGTCCCCTCCAGCTTCACATATATACTCTCCAGCATCACTCTTCTCCACCTTATCAATCACCAGCTGGCGAGTGTTGCCTTTTGCTTCTGAGTATGTGGTCCTACTGGATATCAACAGCTTGCCATCTTTGTACCATTTCACCTCTGTCTTGCTATCTGACACATTACAACTAAGAGTTGTTTTTTGGGAGAGAGTGGCCTTCACTTCCTTTTGGACTGACTCTTTGTTGGAGAAGGCAGCTACAGCTGGAGTTTCTGTGAGGAAAAAAGAAGTTTCTGTGCCATCAAATACTGCCAAAGCAACATAAAAAAAACTCCGCCTCGTGCCATCATGCAGCATTACCTTTTATCTTAACCTGGAATGTGATTTTGTCAGCTGCTGTCTCACACGAGTAATGTCCTTCATCAATCTTCTTGGCATTCTTGATAATGAGTTTCCTTTGAGTCCCTTTGGAGATGATGGTAGTTCTTTGGTCCTCAGTGATCTCCATTTGATCTTTTCTCCACACAACAGCAGCACTGGCAGAAGAAACCTCACAGCTCAGCTCAAGATCTCCTTTGAGAGTCGATGACATTCCCATGGTACCTCTGGCTTTGTTTAGAAATTTGGCAGGTTCATCTTAGGGGAAAAAAGCAATTGGAAGTGAGTATGTGACTTATGTGTGATAATAAATTTAAATGTCTTTTTTGAAAGTTTGGTTGGATTGTTAACAGAGGAGCTCATGGGAAGAGGGTGCTACTGGGACGCAGTGGGTTGGCCAGGGCCAAACCATTTCCAACAACAGGGCCACCCTGAGAAGTAGTTTCTTCTCAGGATTTATTTTCAATTAATTTAAAATAAATAGTTAAAAAAACAAAAAGACTAAACATGTTTTCCTTTCCTTTCTAAAAAAGTAAAAGGGAACCATTATTAAATGATCATACATGACTTGCAGCCAATAGCAGCCACTTTACAGTGACCTGTTAATGTGAGCAAGCGCATCACAGTTCAGAGGTTGATCAACAGAGGATGAAGAAACTTTCTTTAACTTTACTTGAACTGTATACTGCTGTGAACCCACATTGTGTGACATGTGGATGATGTTTTCTCAGCCTGATTCTGGACTTTTGGTTATATTGAACCTGCATGCCATTCTTGTGTTTTTTATGAGATATTTACATTAGAAAAAACTCATCTGTTGTGAAAACATATCACCTGTAATTAATGGGTGTTTTTTTTTTCTTGCATTTTAATTTTTTTAGGCTTTCACAGTTTTGTTTTGTTTTTTGCTTTTTTAATGGCAGGAATACTCGGGTAATGGGTTAGATTGAGGATGAAGTCACTTAATGTGGCAAATACATTTACGGTTAAAGACAGAAAAATAAACAGAGAGCATACTTGAATTGGAGCTGACCATTTCTGCCCATTTTATTTTCTCCTTGAAAGCACAGGCCGTTTCTTTTAAGACAAGCTAATGAATCTGTTTGATGCCTCAAAGATAAAAGCGATCAGAGCAGCTCACATTCCAGTAAATCATTTGAGGTGTTTTGCACCCCGAGCCTAGTTCCTGTTACAAAATCATCTCTGGAAAAATCATAATTGCAATTTGTAGCAATAAATGACAGATAGTCTGCTGTCTATGCTATGCTATAAAGTTAGCTGCAATTTTTACATATACCTTTAAGAGTGAGTTGCATGGACATCTTGTCATCAGGTAACACACACTCATAAATGCCCACATCTTCCTCAGTGACATTGTGTACCATCAGGATCCTCTTGCGATCATTAATCACATATTCGTACTTTTTTCCCATTTTTAGCTCCCGTCCATTCTTCAACCAAACCACCTGAAGAGAGAAACACAGAAATGTTTTCCAAATGAGACGTGTTAGGATCACACAAATACTTTAATAGTCTACACACGAAAATGCCACAAAGTAGGAATGCATGTGCTATCTGTGTTAACGGAAATTACTCAAACACAAAAGTGTCTCATTTGCAGATTATTCAGAAAAGGGTATTTGCATAATTTTTTTTAAATAAAGTAGCATGGGAGGACCAACAAGGCAGCAGGCAGTTACAGGAAATTTTAATATTTAATGAAAAGTGAAAAGTGGTGTTGCACAAGAGTTAAAACATAATTTTGTGTTAGGTAAAAGTTTTGCAAAATGGAAAAAAATGTATGCAGTCTTTTATTAAAGTAAAAGTTATAATCCTATTAAGTAACTTAATAGTGTACAAGTTGTATAGTCAAAATATATTTTGAGGTACCACAAAGTGCAATATTTGAGTCAAAATATTGTAGAGTAGAGGCAGGAAGTAGTACAACACAGAAATGCTTAAATAAAATACAAGTACAGTAAATCCTGTTTCATTTAGTAAATTACTCCAGCTGTTTGTGTTTGTCAGGTCAATTCAATTTTATTTATAGAGCGCCAAATCACAACAACAGTCGCTTCAAGGTGCTTTATATTGTAAGGTAGACCCTACAATAATAACATGTAGATGTATAATTAGGGTAATTAAATATCCTACTGATGCATCTACAAAGCTCTTTTAAAAAGAAGTTAAGCCGTTATATTAAAACAGCTGTTTTAATATAATCTGTAAAGGCAAAAACTAAAACAGATTAATTACATATTTCTGTCACTAACCTGTGTGTCATAATCTGACACCTCAGCAGTCAGCTGAGTAGTGGCTTGGGCACTGCAGGTCACCACCTCTAGATGATCAGATTTGTTGGTGAACCTAACAGAAGGAGCTGAAAACACAGTTGCTCTGTAAGAAGGTATTACTGACTGGAGAAAAAAAAAACACAAAAAAAGACGCAAATTAATATGATTAAGGCCATTTTTCTAGTACATACCCTTCACAGTGAGGATGCAACTGCTTTGTGAGCCTCCACCCACAAACTTAACTTCAGTTCCGTTCATTTCCATGGTCACAACTCGGATGAGCAATGTGTGTATGTTTTTTGACCTGGTGATGAGGTAGTCGGCTCCACTGCGCAAAAGGCGGCCGTTTAGGGACCAGAACCCTGAGCAAACAGCAGACAGCTCAACAGAGATGGAGAATTCCTCACTGGAGAATGCAGTGCTGTTAATCAGACCTGTTCTGATTTCTGCAGTGGGTTCTGAAAAGAGGCCCGCAAACAGGATTTTAAGGAAGAAGAACAAAAACAAAGTACAGATATGAATGATAACAATCACAGAGAATTCAGTCTCACCAAGGTAGAAGGTTCCAGGTACCTCCAGGTAGGCACTCTGACCAAAGTCATTAATAGCAGAGATACGGAACTGGTAGCTAGCTTCTTCAGTGAAGTTGCAGATTGTAAACTCTGTTGAAACAATGGTTTCTTGAGCATTGCACCTCTGCCACATTTGGGTACCAACCTTCCTTCGCTCCACAACATAGCCTTTGATGGGCACAGGGCGGTCACTGTCAGGAGGAGACCACTGAATGCTGATGGAGGACTCTGTTTTGTTCTGCACCACAGCATCGACTGGGGGATCGGGAGGATGCTTCCGGGGAGCTAGAGAAAAATATTGTGATGTCTTTTATTTGAAGTACTAGTTTCAGTTCTTCTTTTGTATTTAATAAATGCTGCTATTTGGCCTAACAACAAGAAAGAAATCAAGATACACTGTTTTGTATAATTCATTAAATGTTTGGTTGACTATTGTACCAAAGGGTCCTGTCACCCTCCCCTCATCCCTAACTGGTTGCAGCAGATGGCTGACCCTGCCTGAGCCTGGTTCTGACAGAGGTTTCTATCTGTAAAAAGGGAGGTTTTCCTTCCCGCTGTTGCCAAGTGTTTGGTCATAGGGGGTTGTCTGATTGTTGGGTTTTCTCTCTAATATTGTAGGATCTTTACCTTACGATAAAAATTGCCTTGAGGCAACTGTTGAAATGATTTGGCGCTATATAAATAAAATAAATTGAATTTTTTTAAAAATCAAAAATACTCACTATAAAACATTTTATATATTTAATAAATATATCATCAGAATGGATCAAAAAACATTTAACTCACCAGTAACAGAGAATCGGGTGGATGTCTTGCAGTCTCCAGCCACAAAGGCCACTTCTCCAGAGTCTTCTGCCTGGCAATCTCTAATTGTGAGTGTGTACTGTCTAAGCACGCAGCCAATGGAAATACGTGAATCCTCTTTTAACTTCTCGCCATTGCGAGTCCAGTAGGTGTCTGGACAGGGATGCTCCAGCTCCACACAGAAGATGACAGTGTCACTAACAGGAACTACTGTCCTCCGAGGAAGCTTCTTAGTTATGTTACCTGAGATATAAGAAGAAACTGATTTGAGATGAAGAAAACAGAACTGAAAACTGCATTTTTCACATAGACATAGCAGTAAATAATGGTCCAAATGTAATAAACATTCATGGACCAGGTCATGTTGCATTAAGTATACACATGAGGTGCATGTAATAATTACATTAATCCCATATAGACAATTGTAATTCCACAGTGGAAAGAAAAAGAGTCTCTACCGTACCCAGGACAGTGAGCTCAGCCACAGTGCGACTGCCCTCTTTCATCTCGCATATATAAACGCCATCATCGTTGGTAGTTACGTTGTGTATGGTGAGACGACGGAGGGTGCCGTCCTGCTCCATGCGATATTTAGAATTTTGCTGCAGTCGCGTTTCCTCCATGAACCAGTTGGTATAAGTGGAATTAAGAGGCACCTCACACATGAGGGTGGCTGAGGTTTTTTCCTGCACCTCCACATCCTGCAACTTTCTCCTGAATGGCACCTTGGGTTCTGACACAAGGAAATATGACAGAATCTTCAACCAAAGCTGAACTACATCATGCTTTCAACTTCTACATTTATTTACCCACATATTCAAATATATGTCAGGCTAATGCAATTTCAATCAAGTGAGAGAAACTAGAAAATTTCTTTTTGATTATGAGCCACTTTGAAACTTCAATAATATTTACATTTAGCCAATAATTGCTTCATTACAAGTTTGCAAACATTTTACATTTTGGATTTTTCAAAACAGAAAGTGAACTCAAACATTTTTGGAGTTCAACTGTCAGACCTTGAAAATTGAAGGCATTATTACTGAACAATTGTTTTCTGGAAGGTTATAATCATTAAATTGATAGAACTGAAATGTTAAATATACAGTGTTAAAAACAGTTTACATTCACAGGACTTTGCTTAATGTATAGTAGATTCATCCATGTCTTCTCTACATCCACAGCTTCCAGGGAAATTGCAGACTACATCTTATCATTTTCATCTATTTTTCTTCCTCAACTGTGTACCGCATAAATGTTCTTGTCAGCTTAACTCTGTTCCTAATTTGGATATAAGGCAGCGTTTAAAATTCAGGAATCAAGAGTAGAAAAATCTGAGATAAGTTATGGAAGAAGTCAAATAAGTTCAGCCTCAGGACTCAATATAGCCATATAAAATATTTAACATTTGCACTGATGTTTTCCAATATGTTTCCTAAACTGTGCTCTCCAAAGACTAGGTGAGTTGATTTCATCTTGACTGCTGTATATTTTTGCTTCAAGCATGGTTGTAATAGCATCCAAACAGACACTGCAATGATACAAATACAGGATGGCTTTCAAAGCAAACATAAGATTACTTTGTATCCCTGGAAGTGGTAATAAACTGCAAATCCAAGAGGCAGGTTACACCATGGACAGTCTATCACGGGGCCAGATTCATTAGAATAAATAAAAAAGAAAAAGTTCACTGATAGTCAACATCTCTTATTCATCCTAAAATGATGTATAATTACCAGACATAGATGTTCCAATCCACTGACTTTATGTGTGAATTTTGCATGTGCTCTCTGTGCCTGTGTGGGTTCTCTCCGGACACTCAGGCTTCCTCTCAAAGTTCAGAGACATGCATTTTGATTTAACTGGTGATTCCTGGTGTGAATGTGAGTGTGAATAGCTTTCTGTTTCTGTTAGCCCTGTGGTAAACTGGAAACCTTTCCAGGGTGTATCTAGCCCCTTGACAGTTGTGCTAGGTTCCAGCCTCACTTCAACCCTAAACCCTAAATTGGACAAGCGGTGAAGAAAATGGATGGGTATTAGCAAATTAGCAAATTCCCCAGTACATATAGTTTTGGGACTGGTATATAAAGAATATCACACAGTTCATGTGCTGGATATTGTACTTGCCGTTACATTACCATTTCCTTTCTATTTATTGTATTTCTGTAATATTCATTGCTGGATTTGAAGCCACATATAGTAAAACTACTTTCCATTTCAAAGCTTTCTGCAAAACTTCAGCAAAGTAACAAATTGCCAGGCAAACATCACACAAAGAACCAATTTTCCTGGGCTTTGAATTCAGCTGGTACATCGGCAGCTTGGCACACGACGTCGGACTGACTGGAAATTAATATCTGAAATAAAATCTGCAACTCTACAGCTTCATATCCTGGACCAATGTCTTCCCGAGGGAAGTCACACCAGCAGTGTCCCAAAGTGATCTACTGAGTGAGTGACCATCTTAGCAACTGTGAACTACTCATCACCAGCAGAAAATAGCTGCAACACAACACCTTACTTCAGAGGATGAGCCAGAATTCAGTTTTGTTAAAAGCCAAACAACAAGACTCAGAAGATTCAGAAGAGTAATTACAGTTCCCAGTAAGCACTGCTCTCAGTTTGTAACTATTAAAATATACAAATGAGTCACACTGTAACATGGGGGACACGATATTTAAGTACAACGGATGCTGCAGATTACAGACACACCATGACAGAGTTATAAACGGTGTAATAAATTAATATGCAGCTCAGAATATTCTCATCAAATAAACCATTTATTTCTCCTAGAAAAGGATTCAGGACTTCTAAACTATAAATTATGTACATAAGTATGAGTTTTTTATAAACATTTGTATCTTCAGGGGCTTAGGGTCTTTGACCTCAGTACTACAGAGAAAGTGTATTGAGATTTGTAAGCATTATCAAAAAATAAGGTAAAGACAGCCTTAATATTTCCCTCCATACTTATCAGGAATATGCAAATATATCTTTACTAAAAACTTACTTCAAGAGGTTTTTCTCAACTGCGATTGCTCAAAAATGGTAATGGCTTACCTTTGACTGTTACCAACACAGCGCTGTAGGTCTGCCCAGCCATATTGGTTGCATTGCAGGTGTAGAGGCCATTATCGGTCTGCTTGCAGTACAGGATTTTGAGGATGAAGTTCTCAGCTTGGTCCTCATAAATGACGTGTCTGCGGCCCTCGCTGATGTTTGTTCCATCCTTCCTCCAGATAATGTGGGGTTTGGGGTGACCGGTCACAAAGCAGCTGAGTTTGGCATGTTTCCCCTCAGTCACTGTGCAGGTACGAGTGAATACACCTTTGGGAAGCTTCGCCAGGGCAGATGCCCTCAGCTCGTGTTCCAGGCCCAGAGAACTGAAAGCATCTGTGATTTTGGCTGTGGAGGAGGAAGAAATGGAGGTGCTGCTTTCTTCAGTGCGGTAGATGGAGATCTCCTCTTTGCGCTTCTGTAGGTGAGAGAGGAGGGAGGTGCTCTTATCTGCAGCTTGGCGGTGGGAATCCTGAGCATCTACAACGAGGGTCGCCGCAGCTTGTGCGCGGCCGACAGTGTTCTGGGCCCTGCAGGTGTAGGTGCCGCTGTCCAGGTTTCGTATGCACTGGATCTTTAAAGTGCTGCCATCGCTCTCAGAAACTATCTTGATGCGGTTGGTCTCCCCCAGGTAGCGCCCATCTTTTTCCCACTCAAAGTTGGCCTCAGGGTAAGCTGCAACCCGGCAGTGGAAAACGACATCACCACCCAAACCGACACGTGCAGAGGCAGGCTTCACCATGAAAACAGGGGCCTTCTGAGACATCTCTGTCGGCAGCGCCACTTTGAGAGTTACAGCGGCATAAGCTTCACCGACGCTGTTCTTGGCTCTGCACATGTACTGTCCACTGTCCTCCAGAGTTAAGTCATAGATGGTCAGGCGATAAGCGTCTCCATCTTCCACGGTCTTGAAGCGGCCTCCGGACGTCAGCTTCAGCTTGTCTTTTTCCCAAGTTATCAGTGGAGTCGGGCTGCCCACAATTGTGCAGCTGAGTGTGGCATCCTTGCCTACACACACTGAAAATGCCTTTGGGCGAGTGAGAAACCTGGGGGCTCCTCCAAACAAGTTTTGATCCATCGTTTGTTCCTGGGATCAAACAAAGGGCAAATATTACACATCTTATAAGTCTTATAAATATCTTAGAACAAACTGTCCAAACTGAACTTTGAAGCAACATGTATGCAAAAATTTCCACACTGATAAAACCATTTATTTTATCCTACTTTTATTTAGTCTGTTTTATCTTTTGTTTTGGTGTCATGGTGTCAATTTCTGCCTCTCTCTCAGAATGTGTCTTTTGTCCTGTCGCTCTACCCTCAACCTAACCCTGACCACAACCAGTCATGGCAGATGGCCGCCGCTCCCTAAGGCTGGTTCTGCCAGAGGTTTCTTTCTGTTAAAAGGGAGTTTTTCCTTCCCACTGTCACCACATGTTTGCTCATAGGGGGCCATCTGATTGTTGGGGGTTTCTCTCTATTACTGTAGTCTTTACAGTACAAAGCACTTTGAGGTGACTGTTGCTGTGATTTGGTGCTATGTATCTAAAACTGAATTAAACTGATATTTATCTGTGAAGAACAGAAACTCACTCAGGATCTCAAGGGCAGATTGGTGAGCCACAGCTGAGCTCAGCATCCCTGTACACCACACAATTACAGTGACTGCTGGGCATGATTTTACTGGACAATTCGCTCCCTTTGCATAGTGAGTTTCAGCTTCTCGTCCCAAGGTGCAGAACAATAGGTTTTACAAAACAACTCTGTTCCAGCAGCCATTAGTCAGATTAACAAACCATAGCTTTGCTATCCTACATGACGCTGAGTGAATTCTCTCTTATTATAGTTTAATTATTTCTTTTGTATTTTGTATTAAGCTTATCTATTTACTGTGTTTGTACTGACAATGTGTGTATGGATGGAGGCTGGATCACTCTCTACTGCAGACCAAATCTACCCATGGGTACAAATAAAGTAACTTGAACCTATAAAAAAAGAAAATAAATAAAATCGAACACTGATACGTTTTTAAAAACACTAATATTCAACTGCAAGTATAAATAAACCAGGAAGTACAAAGTTAGAAATTACTAAACAATATGAAGAAAAATAAATACATTTTCTATTACTTCCTGTAGATCATATTCCGCCACATACCCCTGTCAAATTCACACAAACCCATTGTAAAATCTGGCATTCTGCTATGTGTTCTCTACAAATATGTTATGCTATGAAAATAGACATAAATCCAGAGTTAGGCTGGCATATTTATAGCTGGCAGTTACAGTAGCTATATATCAGTCAACATATCCTCGTCCTGCCTCGGTGGACATTCATCAATACAAAGACCTGTTCAACGGGAAAGAAGCTAAATAGCAAACAAATTCCCTCACAACAAGGTCAGAAAGAGCGCTTATATGTCTTTCAAAGAGTGACATTTACCAGCTTTGTCACCTCTGCCGCTTTAACTGCCTGTCCCAAAAATAACCTCAGCTGTCAGCCTCCGTCTCTGTCCATTGCCATTTGTAGAAGCGAAAGGGACATCAGCTGTTTGATAAAGCTCCCACTTCACAAACATACTTCATTTCTAGCACTGTCCGTTTTCTACCAGCTGAGGAAAACTCGTAAAAAATGACGCTGGAATTTAATGAACGACTTCTGGCTAGTAAAAAAAAAAAACAACAACAAAATTACGACAAAAAATCCGTAAAGGAGCTTGTGTTTATTTAAATATAACAGAAACTTGCTGGTTGGATGGATGATGGCTAATTAACTCAAAGCAGCCACTGTAATAGTCGCAGGTGAAAAATTAGTTATCTACTTCTTTGAGCTGTATCTAAGCTCAAAGTAACCAACAACAAAAGGAAAAATAAAATCTAACCAAGTTTCCATGTAGAGTTTACTGTAAGAAAATGAGTTAACTGTTGTGTTACTGCTTCTTCACCTTGAGTCCTTAACCGCTCAGGAAATTCAGGCGCTGAATCATGTGGGCCAAACAATCAATAGACCGTCCAGATTTCCGGATGATGGCCCTCTCCAGCAGCGTTCAGAGGCTCCACAGGGGGGCAAGAAAAAGTCTTCTTTGACCTCAAATATATTTCAGAATGGTTGTAAATCCAAGATAGTGAAACATCCCCCCCGTCTCCTGCAGTGGGCGGTTGAGCAGACTTTTTCTTTCTTCTCTGGTGCCTCATGATGCCACATAGCTGACGTGCCTATTTTGGCGCAGCCTCCTTTCCAAAATAGACCTGTCATTTGGAGATAGGAGATAGCCTGATGGTGGCTTCGGGAAGGAGAGCAGGCTGGCCTGGCATCTGCTGGGTTGCTGCTGCTGCAGGTTGGAGACCACAATGCAGACACAAGTCGTAAACAACTCATACTAGCTGTAAATGTGCCGAGTGTGGACGCGTCAAGCAGGAGCAGTTTATTCAGTTTCACTTCAATTCAAGTTTATATCAGTCGCCTCAAGGCGCTTAATATTATAAGGTAAAGACCCAACAATAATACAGAGACACACCAACAATCAGACGACCCCCTATGAGCAAGCACCTTGGCGACAGCGGGAAGGAAAAACTCCCTTTTAACAGGTAGAACAAGCTGGCAGACAAGGGCTCATGATTTCCCATCATCACACGCTGCACCCCTGCACTGTTCTGTTTTTGGTGTGCCACCCCAAAATTTTTAGTGGCCCCCCTATGGCCAACCCTATGAAAAAATTCTGGAGGCGCCCCTGCCGGCAGAACCAGGCTCATGTGAATCGGCCCACAAAAAAAGTATTTTTTACCGCACAAGTTTTCATAATTAAACACCTATTAACTACTTCTGTTTTAATTCGGTTTTAACCAGCTTTAAGTTTTTACCACACACACACACACACACACACACACACACACACACACACACACACACACACACACACACATTTATTTATATATTTATTTATTTTTATGTATTCATTTATTTAGTAGAGAAAGACAGTTTGCACAGTTTTTTTCCTGTGTAAACTGTATCCCCCTACATCATTTTTCCCAAAAAATTCTTAATTAATTAATTAATAAAAAAATAAAGGTATTTAAACACAGGAAAACAATTTTTTGTCAATATGGATTATTAAAATATATTTTACTTACTTTGTGGTACTGCTCAAACACACTAATTTAAAGGTTTTAATTTCTATAATATTATGCCTCAAAATACCGTTACACAAATTTCAACTATGAATAATTTCAGCTGTTTCAACTGAAATTACAGTAAAAGCTAAATTAAACTAAATCATCTAGTTGGGTGAAAAAAGTGAATATATATATATATATATATATATATATATATATGGTTTTGTTTTTTTGTTTTTTTTTTTTTTTTTCTCT
>VVHJ01045290.1:0-10786 GCA_015107715.1 Tylochromis polylepis
TCTCAGTCAAAAAGAAAATCATACAGTTGCATAGTTTTTTAATGCAGAAGCATTCCTGGGCAACCTGTGTGTTATATTAATCTGCACTTACCTTTGATGGTCACGTAAACGGGGCGGTAAAATCAGCATTCTATCACCTCAGACGCTTATCGAAGGTTAAGCCCTTTCTGTCCAAGCGTGACCTGGAAAGTGTTATTCATGCCTTTATTACCTCACGTTTGGACTACTGCAATTCTCTTTTAATAGGGGTTGGGCAGAGCACTTTGTCACGCTTGCAACTAGTGCAAAATGCTGCGGCACGATTTTTAACTGGCAGAAGGAAATTCGACCACATCACTCCGGTTTTGGCCTCTCTACATTGGCTTCCGATTGAATTTAGGATTCGTTTTAAAGTCCTTTTATTGGTTTTTAAATCTCTAAATGGTCTGTCACCTGTTTATCTGTCTGATTTGTTGAAGCCCCCATTCGTTCGCTTCGGTCAGCTGAGCAGCTGTTGTTTTCGGTCCCGAAGTTACGGCTGAAACTTAGAGGAGACCGAGCGTTCTCTGTTGCGGCTCCAATGCTCTGGAATAACCTTCCTCTCCATATTAGACAGGCTACATCAGTGCCAGTTTTTAAGTCTAGATTAAAAACCTATTTTTATTCCCTGGCTTTTAACTCTGTGGGCAACTGACATTTTTATTAATTTTATTGTTATGTCTGGTTTTCGCTATTTTATTATTATGTTTATATTTGTATTGTACAGCACTTTGGTCTACCGGGTGTGTTTTTTAAAGTGCTATATAAATAAACGATGATGATGATGATGATGATGATGAAAAATCAATCAGCAAACCTTTGCAATAAATGTTCTGGATGTGACTGAAGCGCTGCACAAAAAGGCCAACAATAAAACCGACATTATTAAAGAGAAAGAAGACTGAGATGAATGATTTGTTAAACTGAAAGAAAATCATCAAAACTCGAGGTCAAAGGTGAAAGGTCTTGAAATAATGTAAAAAGTTTCAGTTTACTGAAGCACGGGACAGAAGAACACAGAGCCCACAGTTTGTGCTCTCGCTGGAGAGAAGTCACTAATTAAACAATCAACTGTTCAATTAACCAACCCATCAGCGTCGTTCTAAAGCCATCTGGTAAGTCTGCGGCCACAGAATAAAACTGCGTAAATCCAACATCCTCTTACCCGCAGCCTGAGAGCCTCAGTATAGCCCTCAATGACGCATTTCATTTCTAGGGAAATACAGCAGGATGAATACCAACAGAATTCAGCTTTTATTTTCTTCATTTTTCAAGGCAAAATTACAAACCCTGAGAGAGGCGCGCTCAAACCAAACAAGGTTTCCAACCAAGGTTTCTCATCACTCCAGCTCCCAAAGGCTTCCTGTAAATTTCAATGTGCTGCTCATATGACTAATGCTCAGCGCTGATTATTGTAATCAGTGTTTTTTTATCAAGAGTAGATGGAAATGCATAGCAACTCACTATTTGGTGGATAACTCATGACGCACACAGCTCTATGATCGTGTGCTACAGGGCGGCAGCATGTTTGTCAATGCAATCCAGAGTTTAACGTTGTTTATGTGTATATTTAGCTCGTCCGGTGTCACAGATCTCCCACAGGAATAAATGATTACGAACATCATTAGATGCCGTTAGACAGAAAATCAACTGAATGATATGACAAATCACAGACGCACTGAACAAACTGACCTGCTGATTAGATGAAAAACATTTTATTTTTGTGAACAAATTATTTGCATCGGTCAGGGATTACATGAAGACACAATAAATCTACAGGCGAACTGTGCCAAGTTCTCCCAGAGCCATTCCAAACCTGAGACTAAGACATACACCGAAATAAATCCAGTCTGAGGGCAGCCAAAGACATAACACGGAAAGTCTAAAACCACTCCCAATCCAAGACCAAACCAAGTTTAAAGCCATCAAATGTACTCCAGACTCATCTGCCACAAACTTTTAGTCACTTTAAGCTCGCACAGGGCTGAATCTGATCCGAATCATTAGTTTAAAGATGAAGGTTAGCCAAAAACTGCAGTATCTCCAGCTAAGAACTGGATGTACTTTTATACTTACATATATGTAATGAAAGTTTACACATCTATTTTTATTTTTTACCATTTACTTACTGTATCCTCATTAAAAAAGTAAAGTTCACAGAACACTGACAACACCAGAAATAAGTTAAACTAAACAAAATCCTGAAACCAAGTCTAAAAATCGGTCCAAATCCAAGCTCGAAAAAACTCTAAAACCTGCGCAAATACAACTGAAGACTAAATATAAATCTGTCTAAAGTAAGTCAAAAACAAATCCAACGATAAGACTGAAGTCTTGACGTCTGAAAGCACGTTGAAGACGTTTTTTTCCTCTGCATTTAGTTTAAGAGTACAGCGTACGTTTAGATTCAGCTAAAGGTTTCGAGGCACCATGTGGTGAAATAAAGACACACCACCGGGTATTTTGTTTTAAAATTAATGTGTCCGTGATAAATTTCTGTCACCCAGTGATGGAGTGTTCGCTTTCTCTGATGATCCTGTTAATGTTGGCAAGAAAAAGCAAAACATTTGAAAATGAAAGGAGACAATAAATAAATAAATAAAATCCACCCACTCACTTCTGCCACTGTCATGATGGTTCTCCTGTCAAAAGAAATCCTCCATGCTGAGAACTACTTTTCACTCGACACTGCTCGTGAGGTCTGCTGCTGACAAAGAGCTGAAGCAGGGGTCTGTTCTTGGCATCGAGTCGGCCTGCCGAGAGCGTGAAAGCTCTCGGTTCTGTACGGGGCGAGCTTGTAACGGCAAAGCTCAGTGGTTTTCGAACGGGGAACAAGAAGCTCTCAGAGGGTCTTTGTAGAGTCCCAGCGGGTCGCCAGCAAAGTAACATGTAGTTTAATGTCACTCCAAGTCACGCAGTCAGTATTAGTGGTATAAATGTTCAGGCTGAAATTAGCTGCTATGTGTGGTGCTGTTAAGGAATGTGCCAGAAAGTTTTAGTGATTTTAATGCTGTATAGTGATGAATTGGTTCATTAGCTGACAGACGAAAGTTAGTCATAAAAAGAGGAATCTCACAATCTGAGGATTCGAAGAACTTTCCTCTTTTTCTTTGGGCTTTGGAGGTCTATTTTATCACTTTAAAATGTAGTCAAACTTAATTTTTATTACATTTTTTAGGTAAAAATAAAGTACATGTTAAAGCACCTTTATTCATTCTAAACCCAAAACCTAAAACCAGTCCAAATCATATCTCAAACTTAAGTCTAAAACCAAAAACAAGATAAACCAAGACCAAAACAAATCCTAAAACAGTGCAAATCCAAAACTAGATCTGAAACCACTCCATGCCCCAAATATAAATCTAAGCCCAAACCCAAGATCAAAACCAAGTCTTAAACCAATAAAATCCCAACCGCAAAACTAGATCTAAAACCAGTCCAAACCCAAAACTAGATCTAAAACCAGTCCAAACCCAAAACTGGATCTAAAACCAGTCCAAACCCAAAACAAACCTGTCTTTAAAAAGAAAGAAAAAAAAGCCCAGACTCTAGCCCAAAACCAGGTCTCAAACTTGTCTAAACCAAAGTCCAAAGCCAATCCCAAAGTGAAGAGAAAAACTTACCTAAAACCAAAACTAGATCTAAAACCAGTCCAAACCCAAGCCAAAAGTGTAAAACCAGTGCAAACCCAACTTTAGGCTTTGTTATACAAGACTTTACATAGACCTCTACCTGTGGGTATCACATTATTTATACACTATACATCATTTTGTGGAAACTAAAGGTGATGGAGCATTTTAAGAACCCCACAGCTGAGGAATGAACTACAGGGACAAATCAGACTAGAGCCTGTGACTGCTTTTCAGTCTTCCTATGACACAGTACAATTTTCACTGAACTTTCACTGGACTTTTCTGTTTAACCACTTAACATCCCACAAGTCTCTGGTGAAATGTTTAAGGGGTTTTGTTTTACTCTACTGACATTTCAGCCCAACATGTTGAGACGTGAGGCCGCTGCTGTTCTGCTTGGTACTTACTTAAGCAAGCTAAAAGTTAATTCCTCATGAATGCTGACAATGAGCGTCGTTTACTTTTCCTGTGAGTTTCTTTGTGCATATTCTCAACCTGCTGAGCTGAGTTTAAGGTTTAATCCTATATCGACTACAGTGAGCAGCACTTCACCCATGGGGTGAATGGCAGAAATGTTTCAAAATCAGTCTGAACTTATATAGGCACTGATCCCCTAATTGGACATAGCAGTCTTACATAAAGCACTTCTCACTTTGTCCTGAGGCTTTCCATTTGGTTTTACATTAAATAAGTGGACTAGTCTGCAGTTTCTCCTTGTATATAAAACTGTACAGAGTGCACATAATGGGTTTAAAACACATTTTCTTGATATAAAAAAAAAAAAAACTGGCCCAGTGTTTTCTTTTTTTCCCTTTTCTCCTTGGGCAAAGGTATGCATTTGCTTTTTGTGCAATGGAGCAAAAGTAGGACTTTGCCAAAGTTTGTGAGGATCCACGTCAACAGGCCTGGGATGACCCTGCTCTTCGGGGAGAGACAAGACGACGTGTCACGTCAGGAGAGTAACCAGGACCATGTCGACCTATGATTTAGTCCCTCAGGGTCACAAACGGCTCTAAACACAATGGTATATTTGGGCATTACGCTTCTGGCCTCCTGTGACCCCTCTTCCCTAAAATAATAATAAAGCTATATGGCTGTCATTTGATAAGATGGAGGAGCATCAGCGAGACACCAAGAAAGCTGAAGCTTCCATATAAACATTTTTGGGCTCCATAATAGGGGTTGAGGTCTTCCACTGAAGGAAAAATCACCAGGAATGTGGTAAAAAAAAAAAAAATATTCCGAAGTAATGTTTAATCTGCTACAGCTTAAAATAAGCAAGGTAATACAGACTTTCTTATCTTTACGTGGACCAATCTCACTGAAGGCCCATTCTTGGGCAGAAAAAACTACTTCACAGTCCACCCACTGCTACCCCAAACAACGAATACATTTTATGTGTTTTTTAAGCACGCTTTGTTAGGAAAAGGGATTTCAAACATATTGATGACTGCAGGCTGACATAGTTTTCTTCTGAAGGCCGTGATTGAAGAATTGCGGGTTCAACAGAGGCAGCCATCATCATTTACTGTGAAGAAGTGCATGATTGTGTGTTTCAAATGCGCCTCTCCAGTTTTTTACATAATGGGAGGCACATAGCTCTTCCCCCGAGAGGCTGAACCACAGAGAGCTGCAGGCAAATATGAGACCCCCGTCTGCAAATACCAATCTCAATCCCATCTCTCTAGCCTTGAAAGAAACGAAAAGAAAAAAAGGCTTGTGGGGTGGTGAGGGGTGGTCTCTGAGACATTTCCGTGGACACACTGATGGCTGCCCGTGTGCTTTGAAATGTCACACTGTCATAGCAACAGGTTTAACATGCTGCTTAATTCAAGTTCGCAATTACAGGCCTGCTGCATGCACAGAGGATGATAACAGAGCCGCACTTTTATGAAGGACTACCTCTTCAGAGTCTTGCTTACAGATACCCATTACTGGTAGTTTGCTGGAGACAAAGGCTTCACTGCAGCTCAAGGCTGTTTTGCATTGTCAATATCTCCAGTGAACAGTGTGTTCAGCTGTTTTTCCTCTTTAACTTGGCTCTAAAAAAATGCAGCATGGATAAATTTCTCTTTCTCGCGGCTCTCTCAAGAAGAAAAACAGGCACGAGTGAGCATGACCGACCCTGCTGAGTGGGAGGGAAGCGCAGCAGGAGCGGTGAAGGGGGAAAATCGTCTGTATCCCCTTTTTTTACATTTTGATTTTTACACATTTCCATTTCACAGGAACCCCGGAGGCATGACACCTGCCTCTGCCTTTCACAGGAAGCAACGCCGGTCACATGCAGCTCTCACCTGGCCAGCGAAACCCACTGCCAAACGCTTGAATACGGCGGACAGGAAACCGGTGGGAAGTGGTATTGACTACGGTCTTTTAGAAGCGACCGTGGCAATGAGTCGATAAGCGCAAACTGTTCGTGCCTGAAGCCTCACACAAAGGGCGACTCTGAGGAGCAAAAGGTCAAATAGAAAATGGATGTATGAGAGAGAGAGAAAGAGAATCTGTGGGGAAGAACAATAAAAAACTGTGAGCACGAGTCACAGATTCATGATCTGAACATGTTTTTAAAAAAAGCACAAACTGCAAAGCTGCAGAGACACCGGGAAAACAAGCCTGCAGCTTATCCGCGGGCAGCGGGGGGAGAAAGAAACAAAAGGGATCAGCGCTGTCACCGAGCCAAAACCAAAGACGCAGGAGAGGAGGAGATGTGGGGAAGGCAGCGGGGGCGTTTACCTGGAAGGCCTGCCAGAGCTGATCGGCCAGGGCGCTGATCTCCGAGAGGATGTGACGAACGAGCAAAGATGCTGACATGGGGCTGCTTCCCAGCGCGATCACGTACTCCATCAGGTTCTCCGCAGGCTCGAGCTGAGGTTGGAAAAACACCACAATGATGGAGCGTCTTTAGAACTTAATGACACAGAAATATAAAATCTGTAAATACACTGATTCTATTTCTCCCGATTCTAAACTAATCACGTACAGAGTTTCTGCAGGATTCACCTCCAACATCAACAGTTCCTCATAATATCGCTGACTTTGCAAAATAGACTAAAACGACTGGACATCAATTAGAGATGCATTTAACATGGATCTCTCCCCACTCACATTTTATTACAGACAAGATAAATCACAATTTTTGTTAGTTTATGAAATTTTTCACATTTTTCTGTTTAAACATGAGGAAAAGGTAGAGCAGCTTTGCATGTTTCCCAGTTCAAAATAAGCCTTCTTTGTCTGATACTGGGCCTTTGTGCAGCGCCTCAGATCAGCCTGTGACCGAAATAAGCTTTTGTTAACAGATGGTTTGTCACACAGCGCCGGCTTTTGAAACGGCATGAATTCACCAAACTTTTATGAAAAAAAAAGACTGATGTAACAAAACAAAGAAAACCAGAATCAGGACAAATCCTGTAAAATGAATAAAGTGTTTCTAAAAGAGAGCGAGAAAAAAAAAATAGTGATTTCTGTCCATGACCCTGTCTGAATAAACCCAGCGCTGCCTGTACAGGTGAGTTTGGATTTTTAAATAAAGACATTAAAAAATAAATAAATAAACAAACAAACAGAAAGATAACAGTTATCTGTAATTTGAAAAACATGGTAGGTTGTTTATTTATTTGAGAGCTTAAATTACTGATTATTCTACAGAATTCAGCTATAAATACAAAATATAATGCTACTGATGCTATATTATTACAGATTAAGCTACCTACTAAAATATTTTTGGCACTGAATTGGATCAGATAAAAATACTTTTAACCAGTCTTTTCTTTAAGCCGGGTTAAGTTTACTCAAGCTTAAACAAGTAACAGTAAAATGCAAAGACAACTGGTCAGCACGGTTCACGTGTAATGGCTCTAGTTAATGGTTCAACCTGAGCCAGTAGAAACCAGTCACTTTCATGATGTGTAATTTTTCTTTTTTAAATTAATTTAATTAGATTTTTTTTAACCTTTATTTATACAGGTAGTGATATATTTGACTCATTTAAAAGAGAAACCTCTTTCAGACAAACATACCAAAGTATTGAATATTAATGGCTGTAATTGTACTTTAGGTTTATTTGATGTCACATTTATTTACTTATTTAATGTTCGTTAGTTGGTCGGACACTGACTACAGGACATAACTAACACACCTCTTCCCTTATCGCCTTTTATTTTTCCCGTTATTTGACTTTGTCTCAGTAACGATGAATGGATTTATAAGAGATCAGGATCCCACCTACTTCAGATTTTCCTGTTATTTTTGTGCGAGCCACAAAGAAACTCCTCCACACACCAACACATCCTCCGTGCTGCTCCACAGTCTCCAGATGCCTCACATTTAGAACAAACAAACACTGCCCGAAGCTCGTTAACAAACTTTTTAAATTATTTCGGCTGCTGATTAACTCCAGCCAGGGAAAAAAAATCTAATTTCACTGAAAAGCTCTGCTGGGCTGAGAAAGTGCTCCGACACCTGACGACAGAGGAGCAGCCAAATATTTTTAGTCTTGAGAATATTTGAGAGCATGATTTATAGCAGCGAGGTCAATATCTGGCAGAGAAATACTTCAGTGGAGCAAAAATTGCTCCATTTTGTAAAATAATGCAGTTTTTGTCAATGGAAAGTTCAAAAATGAATACAAAAAGGAAAGGCTTTGGCAGAGTCCAACACCCACTGACTTCAAGAGTAGTTTAGGAAACGACTTCAATGACAAAACACTCAGATCTCGATCCAACTGCAGCACAGCTTCTTTCCTTGTTTTCCTATAACAGGACGCCCTGGGTGCAGAAGCAGTGACTCAGAAAGGCTGTTTTTCAAAGTCATGATTACGCTCAGAGCACACCCTCTGCCAAGGCTGACGGATGGATAAACTGAACTCAGACATTTCTTTTTCTTTTAAACCAGCCTTGTCAGTTTTCCATTAGTGGAAATCATAAGAACATCTTTATATGAAAACCCTGTGTGTTACAGTATATGTGCTGTATGTGTTGCATTTCCACTTTTACCTTATTTCCACTTCTTTTATTTTTGTTTGCTTTTTATTTTTAGTTCCCTTTCTGCCAAATCAAACGTGGAGCCACTCGCTGTGGTATGGGCAGAACTTTGTGCCATCAGAAACTGAATTTGAATAAGTTATATTCGAATTTGCATCGCTCCGATTGAACCCGAATTGCTCCAATTTGAACAAAAAGCTTCTAAAACTGAATTTGAAATCCAGTGTATTGGTTTGGAAATGATCGTCACTAAATTGAAACTGAATTTTATATTTTGAAAATGAATTTGCTTCGAAATTGTATTTCATCCTTTTTTAAATTTAGCTCTTGAATACTTCCAGTTTCACTTCTAACCATTCAGTTTCAGTTCTACAGTTCAGTTTCTGGGGTCATGCATCCGGGTCCTTCGAGAAAGCCGCAGAGTAATCGAGCGCCGATTTATTAATCAACAGAACTACGCTGTGCCAGCGGACCCAGAGTGTTACTGAGCGGACCTACAGCAGCTTGAGCTGCAGCGGGACACAGATTAAGTATTTAGAAGTCATTAGTCATGTCAAATGACCCGCGGATAAACTCTCAGGTTGGTAATAAATGTATTATAAGAAAGAGTATATGAAAAAGTATCATGTAAACAAATGACAGCCTAACAGTAACTGTTATGCTTATTGTAGCTGTTAGCTAAAAATGCTAATTTAGCTTAGTTTGCCCTGAGTTCAGCTTTGACAAACAAATCTGATCGACTGTTTCCAATAGAAATCCAAAGTTGCCAACTTGTACCCCCTCAGAGCCCTGTATGCTTGCAGAGACTCCTACAGTAGGGAAACGTGCAAAAGAAAATCCAAACCATTGTATTTAAGCTTTATTTATGTCTTACACAGCATCCCGACTCTTTAGCTAACATAATAACTTTAGCTAAAGTGAATGGTTAGTCTAACTCATCAATGCCGCATTACTGGATCGCCTCTGTTTGATATGATATGATGTCTGACTCTATCACTGAAACAGCAAACTGTGTGGGGAATAAAAACGACACTTCTCATTCTCTAAACGTTTGGCCACAGCTGTAGATTACACCATCAGTGCTTGTTCACTCTTGTCAGTAATTACATTTCTATATTCTCTTTGTGCAGTTGCAGGTAAACAATATCCAATACTTTATCGAAATGACTGCTTTGTCTTTGAAAAGGTGAAGAGCCTGAGGCCAGTGACAGTCCAGTTCTCCTCTACCCAAGTGCATCCTTACAGTGGCCACATTCCTGTCCTGCCACAAGAGAAACTTCAGTGTCTTCATGCAGTTCAATCACACCTGTCATATTGTAGTACATATGTAGTTTTCTACCCAACAGTTACAGCATGTCTGAGTGCCTGTTTAGCATATGCAAAAACATACGATGAGTTCAAGCATGTGATGACAAAGGTCTTCCATTATGGTCTTTGTCATCACATGTCTGGCTGGCTGATCATGTTTAGAAGCATGATCATCAGACATCTGGATGATCATCTGGAATAAACAAAAAACTGAAGAAGACGTGTTACTTCATCTTTTACCTTTAATATTATTATTTTACATTTTTCACTGTTAGGCATTAGGTTCGTTGCCTTTGAAATCATTAAAAAAGTTTCCGTAGTCCTCACCAACTTCTTTCCCTCCTCCATGTTACTGTGTCAGCTTGTCAGCATCTATCTGGGGTTGGGAGTGCAACACAAAGTAAGGAGTACCATTAAAACCAGGAGAGGTTCTTATATTTCAGAAGAACCTCTCCAGGTTTTAATGGTACTTTAAGTATTCAAAAGAAATTATCTCAATGCCATATGTGATTTAGGAACCCGAGAGAGCACTTTGCAAAATAACACATTCTTATAATTTCACCGTCTGATGGGCCAAGCTACGACTGTCAGGGATGGTGATGTAGGTACAGAGCGTGTGAGAGTGTGGTCGAGTAAATGTCTCTTCCAAAACTAGATGAAGGCACAAGAGGATCCATGGCAAGGTGTAGAGATTTAGTATGTTCAGCCTTCAGCGGACATTCATTTCTGGCACAAAAACACCTGTAAAAGCAGATTTAGGAGGTGTCTTGGTGACCTGACAACTTCTGCCTGTCAAACATAACAATGGAGCAGTGTGTTTTAAAAAACTGTAATTAATCATACACT
>VVHJ01045291.1:0-12804 GCA_015107715.1 Tylochromis polylepis
CAGTTAACAAGTTGAGATTGAAGCTGAAGACTGAAAAGAGTCATGTGGACAGGGGTGTGGTGGAGGCTAAATGCAGGTAAAATTTAGTCTCATGAACCTGTAAGTCAGCTTAAAGGTATTTTAACTAGAGATTGCTTAGATTTATTTCCCCATTTATCAGTTTGTTGCTTGTATTACAACTACTGATGGGCAGTTTAAAAAAGCAGGCATTTTTTTCAGAAAGTAGACTGAACTCTTGTAACAGTGTAGACAAACAAGGCAGAAAATAACATTTAGAGTCTCATATTCATATTTTAGACATACACAAATCCAAAAGTACAATAATATTGGAACCTGCTATGAAAGAATGAACATACAGAAACGAAAAAATAATATCCACATATCGTTCACCTTATTACGCTGTGCAGACACAACGTAATGGTGAGATGGTTTTAGGTCAAAGCCAAACAATCAAACTGGCACTATTGTTTTTGCATTAAGTTAGTTTCTATGATTTACTGTTCAAAATAATCCTCATAAATCTTACACTGGTCTTTGGTTCAGCAACTCTAAGCTGTTTTAAGACCTTTCCCTTTAAGCCCACCCTCCCTTTATCCAGTTTTTTCTGATTGGTTGTTCCTTCTAAACAGAAGGCCTTAACAGCTGGTGAGTGGGGCTTCTGTGCTCACAGCTGGAGCCATGTGCCTCAGTTGAACCTCCACCATTGTACATATGACAGAAGATTAGGAAAAGCAGAACTGTTCCACTTTAAACAAATGAATTCCACAGCAGTCAGTGATGGGGTCAGTTTGTTATTGTAGAGAAATGTGCTCTCTGCATTTTACACATTCTAAGTATCAGAAGCAGTGTGCAGAGCTGGAGGACAAACTCCAGCTGTAAGCCTTGGTGGAAGTTCACACTGACAGGAGAATTAACTTGGCATGAGGGCGGGAGAAACGAGAACTCCTGGAAGAAAACAGGCATAAGCCACCGAGGACTTTCTTGCTGTGAGCCAACAGTGTTTATAACTCTGTTATAACTCTGCTCTGTTATAGTTCAAGGACTGATAAACACCAAAGGCTACGTAGGCCTAAGACGAATTCTGGGTTTTATTTGGAAGGGCAGGTCCATTTTCTATGAGCAAACTTGTGTGCAGTAAGGTAAAGTTTACCTGGCTGTAATTTTTACTGTAATTGTAATCTAGTACTAATCTATTGTAAAAACAGACCTGAGGCTATATCCTAAAGAAATGCCACATAAATAACCAGTTCAGTTTAATCCAGACGATTGCATATCAAACTTCCCCCTTTCTCTTATTTTACCTGCTCTATGACTTTCTGCTATCAGTACTATCACCCCACTATTAGAACCCTAAAAAATGATTTAGTAATCATCCTGTTACAAATTTCAATGACATTTGTAACAGGATGATATTCTTGCATCAGACTTGTATCTTATTTGTTATGTGTATATTTGTGAAAGCCATGCACAAGACACAGGATTACATTTTAAAACGCTGCGCTTTGATTAGATATTCTTTTGAAGTGACATATTTAAGTTCAAGGCAGACGCTCCCAAACCGTGAGCTAAATTACATGTGTGACAGAAATTTTTATAAAGATTTTTCTTTGTGCCCTTTTTCTTTTGAAATGACTGAAACCGCTGAAAACGTTTTCTTTCTTTTTTTTAATCTTTGGCCATCTCACTATAAGCTGTCATCTTGTGTCAACACAGAATTTGATACCAGAAAGGCAGTCAGATAGTCATAATGTGGCTTCTTTTATTTATTGTTCAGCCAGGTTCCAGCACAGCAGCAGACTGTAAAAATAGCTGTTTTTCAAATATGATACAGACTTTTGAATAAAAGTGGCCTTCCCAAGTCTCTAAACTTTTTATTTTTTCCTTCAGACTCCTTCTCGTCCTTGTTTTTTTTTTCATTTCTTTTTCCCCGTCCTTCCTCTCCCTCCTGCTGCTGTAGTTTCTCAGCTTTGTCCTTTTCTATTTTTTCTTGCCTTTTTTCTTTTGTCTCCCAGATAGACTCCCCTCTGCTGACATTGCAGCCATATCCTGATGATGTAAGCTAGTGTAATGATTACTTAAGCCATCAGGGGCCCCTAATGACAAGATCAAAACAGATACTGTACTGCACACATACACAGATACACATACACACGCACACATATAGTCACATGTTGTTGCACTCACTTGTTTTTTGTGTTTTTTTGTTTTGTCTCCAGATTCTGAGTAACAGAAAAGGTTTGCTACCAGAACCAAACTTGGCTCAGCTGCTGACCAGTATGACGAACCCTGCTGCTCTGCAGATACTCATGAGACCGTACCACACTGGGAAAAGGGGAGGTATGACATACTTGAAAGTGCTGCTGGATAGTCTACATTTCAAATCTGTGAAACTAAAGTATGGTACATAAATATGTAAAAAGTATTTCTGGCTGTTTCTATCTTCCTGTTAAGTGTGTTGGCACAATGATAATTTCCTGACATGAGATGTCAAGAGTTCAAGTGGCTGGGAAAATCATCAGGACAGGGTGTCACAAAATTATAGTCTATGACCTGTAAATTCTTTTTCCAAAATCATTTTTAAATTTTGTGTGATGAAATTTTAAAAAATGAATTTAATAATAAGAAATCATTTTTATATATTTAAAAAAATCGAGAAACAGAAGAAAGGCAACAAATCAGCAGTTGAAACTGGGCTATTTTAGTGTTTTATTTTTTTACATGGTCTTTCGTTAAATATCATGCTAGCAACACTTTTCAAAAGAAGCTGAGATGGTGGCAGCAGAAACACTGAAAAACTTGTATATCTGAGGGGGAAAAACTCCATCTAACATCTGGATAGTGGATTATCTGACGGTGGACTGGAAATCCAAGCATTGGCTCAGGAACACTGAACATGGCATCTGAAAATTAAAGTTGAAACTCTATAAAGCAATGGAAAAAAACAGATGAACACCATCCACATGTCAAAGCTTAACTACAAAGGACTGAGGTGAGGTGAAGGGGGAAACTGTACTTTGATCTGACCAATAAAATCTGAAAAAGCCTGCATCTTTGTAGGTATACAGGTGCATTAGTTCACATGACATGGGTAGCTTGTACATCTGTCAAAGCCTTATTAATGCTGATATGATACGTACAGTTTTAGAACAGGTTTTTGGTGGATACATTCTTGCTTAATGCTATAAGATGATGCCAGCTGTATTCTGCTTGCATTGAACCTGTATGGCTCCGCAGGAAAAGATTCCAGGTGATAAACCGGCCTGCTTGAAGTCCACAGCTGTCATTCATCAAAAAACATTTTGGGTATTATAAAAGGAGGGCCTAACCTACATCAAGCAAGAATGGAAAAGCTTCAGGCCTCAGAAACTTCAGCATGGGCATTTTAAACCAGTTGCTTAAAGTCCTGCTTTTCCTCTGTGTAATCACATCAATATTTCCATCCTCTGTTTGCTCATTTGTTTACATTTTGGTCACACATCATCAGCTTCTAGCATCTCCTCTTTTGCAGCCACACGTGCTCTTACTCTGACATGCCAGGGCTCATCTTGTTGTTGCGGTATGACACTTTTATATCACATCAAAAATTTAAACTAGTGTTATTGCAGATGATGTGATATGTCACAGACCTATTGTGCATGCTGGTAGATTAAGCACTATAGAAAGATAAAAAGTAATTTTGGTAATTAGCAATGCTATTAATTTAGGGCAGCTGTGGCATAAACTTTACATTAAATTTATTAGACCACCTAATTTATTAGGTATCGAATGAATGTAAGCACTATACAACAAGTCAATATGTACATTTAGACAACTATGGAATGATGAAATTGGTGATGATGATCTGGGCAGAAACTGGATCATGACTACAGGGCATGGCTGGCAATCAAAGATCCACTGAATGAGTCTCCCTCTGCTAGGCCCTCCTATATACTGTAATCACCTCAGCAGTGGCTTCATTATTTGATGAATGGCTAATCAGGTATTAAAATGAAATCGTGTGACAGTAGGGGAACAAATGAGAACAGGAAGGAGAGAAAATGAGAGAGATGGGGGAGCTCTCTTAAAGAAGAGTATGCACAATTAAAGTCCTAAAATTAGGATCTTGATTAAATGTTAAACCTTCTCTACTTATTCTGGAGGAAGCTACCATTAGCATTGACGCTTACATTTATTATGACCAGGGCTTGTGTTATCAAGCATGCAGAAAAGAAGCCGAAGAAACGCTGTGCATCTGTTGTATGGGTGCAGATCAGTGCGATCGATTTTGTTTTTATGAATCACAAACAGGAAGTATGTTGAATGTAGAAATTGGGATTGGACTGGATTTTGTGATCTATTTTTTAAAAAGGTGTGTTAAAGAAAGCATAAATGTCTCTTATCACAAACACATAGTTGCCGTTAAAAAAAGGGTCTAGAAAACTACAGGAGGTATTGGTCAAGGGCACCAGAAGGAAACTTGTTTATGCATTACTCTGTGCCGTTTGGAAGACAAGGCAACAGTTATTGGAGCACAAAAATATACAGTCGACTATCTCACTGGATGTCTTATCAAGTGGGGTGTCACTTTCACAGCAAGAGCTGGCCTTGGAGGTGTTTACTGTGAGAAGTTTACTGGGCAACAAATTAATTGGAGATTGAAAATCAGAAAATAATAAGACCAAGAGCATTGCAAAAGTGATTTGCATGAAAGTGGACTCAAATCCTGTAAAGTAAATCGCGCTGTCTCTCTAATGTCAGGAAGAGACAATATCACTGGATGATCACTGGATGATGAACATTAAATCACCAGGAAGTATGACCGTAATTAATCTAATATACTCTGCATATATACATACAAGAGCAAAAGTACCCATGATAAAGTATCTTTTGGTGAACCTAACACTAATTTCAATACTTGTTTGTTTTGATCTATTTTAGTTATATTTTAACAGTAATGGCAACTAACTTACTACTATCTATTGCTAATGACCGTTTTTGCTATTGTTACCATTTCCTGCTAAACACGGAGATATAATGGTTCAAAAATTGTATTCAAAATGTAGCATCAAACAATATCGTCAGTATCAACACAAAATCCCATAACCATAAATAGATGTATGAAGGATACCATGTCTCTGTCTGCAAAGCCTGTGCTAATTCAGTAATACAACTGCTGTGTTTAGTGTGGAATGAAATATGAAGTATTTGATTAGGCCATTACAACACCTGGATTTTTTTCATTCTTCAGCCATTCTGCTGTAGATTTGCTGCTGTGCTTCATTGTCCCATTGCATCAGCCAGTTTGGGCCAAGCATTATCTATTGGGCAGATGGCCTCACATTTGACTCTAGAATATTTTGGTATATAGAGGAGTTTGCATTTAATTGAATAATTGGACGGTGCCCAGGTCCTATAGCTATAAAATGAGCCCAAATCATCACCCCTCCACCACTGTGCTTGACAGTTGTTTGTGAGGTTTTTGTGTTGATATGCTGTTTCGTTTTCTCTTAATGTGGCATTATCCACTGGGGCTGTTCATCTCCACTTTGGTGTCCTCTGCCCAAAGGACATTGTTCCAGAGGTCTTGTGGTTTGTTCAGATCCAACCTTGCAAAGCTAAGCTGTGCTGACATGTTCTCCTGGCAACCATTCCAAACTAGCCGTACTTTATTTACCCTCTTAAATTCCCATGGAAGCAGTAAGGATGTACTTAGTTTTTCATAGTACTACATAAAATCCTGTGAAAATTTTGTTTTTCAAATTACTATACAGGAACTTAGTGTCCCTGTTCTGATAATGGAGACCATGCTGATGTGAGGGGCCGCACTGATCTGTGAAATGTGGTGAAGATTATCGTAGTTTTAGCATTTTCAGCACTTCACATAACAAAGAATTTGCTTTCCCGAGCACCTCATCAATCCATCAGCATGCGCTTACTGTACATTTTCTCTTTTTTTTTTTGTATTTGATGAAGGATTTTTCACCGTCTGATTTGTGAGCATTAGTTATGAGATGCAAAATCTACAGTTACTATTGTCTTTGAGAAAACTGACAGTTCCAATGACCGTTATGAAGAAGTTTGAAATTTGAGCATTTTCCTGTTTTTGTTTGTTCTTTGTTTTCAGGGCTCCTTTTAAAATCTGTCTTCAACTCCAAAATAGAAATTAAGTTTGGGGAAAAAAAGTTAAAGTTATGTGGGAGGTAATTTGCTTTGTGCTTGCATAATATCCCAGTATTGCTTTACTGGTGCTTGTTATAAAACAGCCAGCTGTGTGATTGCTTGAAATGTGTTGTAAATGACTGATGGATCGGTTGTCTGACTTGTAATTTCGCCTGTGTATGCCTGTTGAGATGATGATTGATTAGTACTTTGGTGGAGACTTAAAAAAAAAAAGAAAATCACTAATAGAGGCTCTGGTGTTTCTCTTTGTTGTTTGACTATGTTTTTAGGAAAATACGGGCGTCACACCAGCCTGCCGTTCCTCAGACCTCCCCTCACTACAGCCCTGCTCACACTGGGAAAAGCACACCAGGTCACAATAACATCTAAATCTCTGAATTGTTTAGTGTGTGTGTGTGTGTGTTCTGATGTGTTCACTACTCAAATGTTCTTTTCTTTTACCTTGCAGAATGCTATGTTTGGAAATGGACTAGTCCTCCAGAACCTTTTGCACATGCAGCTGGCACAGCAACAGCTTCTACACATCAAAGACAAACGCATTAGCAGTGTAAGACACCTGTTTGTGTGTGTGTGATGATTTGCATATGGTGAGGGTTAAACGTTGTTGCGGGCATGTGCATATGTGCCCTTATGTTTTTCTCTCCAGCACTTAATGCACAGGGAAACTAAACCACATCGAAATCATGCAGACTAATTGCTTCTTTTCTTTTTAAAGTGAGACCTTGAGGTGATGAGTGTCTGTGTTTTCATTTGCATTTTTTTTTTTAAGTGTTGCTGAAGTAAAAGTTAAATGTCATGGCTACTGATGTTTGGAGTATTTGATGTTTTTTTTCTTTCTTGTTCTCTTTTTTTTAAGCCGAATGATTGCAACTCATACTGGATACTCTCTCTACATATTTTTTAAAACTTAATCAATCCATACCTTTGACAAGTAGGGCCATTTTAAGCTTTTTATTGGCATGTCCGTCTATCCATCCTCTACTGCTTATCTGGGTCCAGCTTCCAGTCTAAGCAGTCAAACCCAGTCCTATTTCCTACTGTTCACCCACCTCCTTCAGCTCATCCAGAGAGACACTGAGGTGTTCCCAAGCAAGCCAAGAGATACAATCTCTTCAGCATGTCCTTGGTCTGCCCCAGGGCCTCTTCCCAGTCAGACATACCCAGAATATCTCACCCAGGAGGCATCCTAGTCAGATGCCTGAGCCAAATCAACTGGCTCCTTTCGATAAAGAGGAGTAGCAGTTCTACTCTCCATCATGGTGTCGTGCTTGAATGGCTGAACTCCTCACCTATCTCTAAGGGAGAGCCCAACCACGCTTCAGAAACTCATTTGCACTGCTTGTATATATTCTTTCAGTGACTACCCAGAGTTTGTGAGCATATCTGCCTTTAGGGATGTAGACAGACAGATAACTAGACAGCTTTGCTCTGCCAGACTGCAAGAGACAAGAGTATAACCACACCTGCCGCTTCCTCTTGTTAAGGGCAACTCCGGTTTGGAACATTAAGTCTGGCCCTTGTCCAGGAGGCTCGAGAGCCCATGCTGTACATTGAGGTGAGCCCATCTACATCTAGCTGGTATTTCTCAGCCTCACGTGTTAGCTTTGGCTTCTTCCCCAACCAAAGAGGTGAAGTTCCATGTCCCAAGAGTTAGTTTCAGCTAAGATGAAGTTCTTTTAGAACATTGCTTCATAAATGTTGTGGAACATCCAGGTCTTATTATTATTTATTTATTTATTTATTTTTTTGTGAGGACATTTTATTTTAATTTCTGAAGTTGGGCATTTGAACACAGGAGTTTATGGGGATTGACTTGTTCTTGGAGTCGATCTTGGAGGAACTAGAGTTCTGGGAACTTCAATGCTGGCTTCAGTTTCAGTACCAGAGATTGCTACTTGGACTTTTATGAAGATGAGACTGTATATTCTGAGAAATCTGTGCACAGGTCCTGGTAATTCTAAAACCTTTGTGGATTGGATGCGCTGGATCTGCTTTACACAACATTGTATCCCCACCACAACCCTCTATCATGGATTCTGTTTAGTTTATAACAACCATCTCGCTCATGCATGCTTGTTTTTCTGTTCCATTTTTTTGTGATACTCTTCCTTGTCCGCTTTCATTTCCCCTTTATCAGGTCTCCAGTCTGCTCGGGGACCCGTCCAGACTGCTCATGCAGAAAGCCTTGTCTCTGCGACCTCCAGGCCTCGTGCAGCTGGGGAAAGGCCTCCTGGGAGACTCTCCTACAGGTACACAGGCTCCATTGTGGAGTGGTTTACACATTTAGCTAACAAGCTAAACATCCACAATTTAATCCCAAGTGTAAATATAAATCCCTTTGGGGTTGCGTCAGGAAGGGTGTCCGGTGTAAGAAATCAAAATGTTAATTACCCACTGTAGCAACCCCTTTATAGCAGGTAAATGGGTAACAAGCATCAGTAATGGGCCCTGATCAGATGAGTTCATTTAATTACTGCAAACAAATTAGATCACACTGAAGCATTCACGCTTTGGTTAATACCTAATTTAGTGTTTTGGATTTTTGGGGGGTTTTTTTGGTTTTCTTGCTCTACTACTTTTGTCTTTTTTTTTTTGAACGCATATTAATATTTTAACTAATTGTGCAGCGGTTTACACGTTTGCTTGGCAAGGTCTGTGAAGGTCGCTGGTTCAGTTCCAGGGAGCAGCTGAAAGTAGCGTCTTATTAACATTTTAACTTGGTAGCACTCCTACAACACCACCTTTATTTTTACATGTACCAGTTTTCTAAAAATCTGTGACTTACTGTTTACAGTGTAACCTTCTGGTCTGTTCTCTCTGCCAGATCCAGAATCTATTCCCTTTTACATGTTGTTAATAATGAAGGGTCTAAGGTCCTTTAACAATCCCAGAAAAAATATTGTTCACATTAAAGTGAAAGCCATAAATTTTGTGGGTTTTTCCTCGTCCTTTTCCTAATTCTAACCCATGTGTCAGGTTTGTCCCTGTAAAGACTGCTGAATTTCGTCCAGCTGTACATTACAGTGTAGTGCAGGAAGCTGCTGTAGATTTACAATTCAAATCTCCAGCTGAGAAAAGCAGTGTTGTTTTAAATGGAAATGATATACCGCAGACTTTTTTGTGCATAAAAACAAACAATCGTGCCCATGTGCACCACTGTGAGTGTGTCCCTCTTTGATTGGATACATGAGTTTGCAATTTTGCATGCGTATGTGCGTGCATGTCTCTTGTCAGTGTGCGTGTCTGCTGGGGAATGTTGGCTCAAGGCTTGTTAGAGCAGATTCATTTATTGTGCGACGGAGGCCATTTGTCACAGCAATATTGGATTTATAATAAGTGCTATTGTGCGTGTATGTTCACGTTTAGTGTGTATGTGCATCTTTTACTTATATGTTTGTGCTTTTTTTTTGGTCTGTGTACATTTTGATGGGATTATGTTGCGTGTGTACATGTTTGTGTTATTAAACCCTGGAGTGAGTGAAATATTGGGATTGTGGAGAGCTAAGTGGCAGGCTGTAAATAAACACGATAAGCAGTGATGTATGAGTGGGAAACTTGCTCTCAAATATTACAGCTGGCTCTGCAGAGAAGGCCAGGCCGAGCTCTTAGTTTCCAGCCATCTGAGTGATTCGTCTGTGTCCTGAGGAGACGGAGACACTGATGGTCATCTGTGAAAGCCATTTCGCTTGTTTATCTGCCATCTTTCCCAACCTTGCCTTTATTTCCCATCATTTCATTTCCTCGTCTATGTAGTTTTTTTTCTGTATACTGTTTTTATATATCTGTGTTTTTACTTTACTGTTTCTTTAATTTCAGCTTTCTGTTATCACTCACCTCTCTTTTCATTTCCTCCTGTTTTTTTTCTTCTTTCCTGTCATCTCCCCTTACAGAGTTGGGACAGGAGTCAGTTCCAGCATCTACCCACAATGCCACAGTAGTGGTTTCAGCAGCAGGTGTCATGCCGTACCTCCAGGGTCGGGCTGTAGGAGGAGACCTACCTAGCCACAGCACCCATTCTGTGACTACAACCCCTTCTGCTTCCTCCTCTTCTTCCTCCTCTTCTTCCTCTTCCACCTCCTGTGACAACAGGCAGCCAGCTCCTCCAGGGACGATTGTGACCGCCCAGCCGCAGGGACAGAGCTATTCCTTGGGTATAAATAACTCAGGCCTTGGCCCGCCTCCACCTAAACCCCCTGGAGGAGTTTACACGTCAACAGGCCAGCACAACAGCTCAGATGGCTGCCCCCTGGTGAGGACATCGACCGAAATCTGCGTGCATGAAGCAAATACAAAATACTTAGACTGTAAATATAAGATGGTTGTAGTGTCCAAGTCTGAAAAGAAGCAGGTGACGGTCAAAATTCTCAGCTCAAGGCTTCACAGTAGATTTTACAAACCATTTGATGACGTCCCAGTGGCTACGTCCATCATTTATATACAGTCTCTTAAAGTTTCAAAATGTGTAATTTGATAGACTCATAAACCAGGCCGTGTTGTCAGTGTTACATAATTGTCACCTGATCAAAAGTTTGGTGACAGTTTCTGGAGATAATGGTGTCGTGCTTTAATTTATATATTTATGTGTATGTTGCTGCACAAATTAATATTTCAAATGCAGCTGTGATACAAATTGTCCCTATTTTCTGTGTCTTTTAGGGATGAAACCGATCTGTAACTTATCTCTAGAAATGCTTGTTATGGTCCTAATTCTTTCTACCCTGCAGTCTCTCTGTCTCTTGGGGGGAGGGAGTATTTATTCCCGATTACCGTCATCTGCTTTTAACCTCACTGAAAACACACATATCAAGGGAGCTTTTTGAATAAACAGCCTCAGTCCCTTGAGGACTTTACCTTTGGAAAATGCCTGTAATGCAACCTGTACCCACCTGTCTGTTTTCTTTCTAAAACACCTCACTAAATCTCCTAGACTGGGCCAGGATTAAATACAGTACTGCTACACTAACATCATTATCTCTTATAAGTCTGTGTACAGAGATAATCACAGTGCCGAAGTTCTTAGGGGACATGATTCCAGTCCCAGTACTGTCTTCTCTGAAGTCCCTTTAATAGAGAGAAAGTGTAATTACTAGAGAGGACAATCCTCGCAGGTTTCCACCACCACTTTAGCTCTTCAGCAGCTCACAAAAGTCAGCTTTAAAGCCTCGTGTAAAGTTTGCATAATCAGTATTTTGAATTTATATAGTGCCCTGCGCAGAATTTTTCATAACATCCAGAATGTGAGACATGTTTGGAATAAAGATGGGAAGCAAAGGAAAGCAGCTGTAATTGCCTGCAAACACCTCTAAAAACTAAAATTTGATCTTCATTTGCAGTTCCTGCTGATGCCAGTGTGAATAATACCTTTTATATTCACGTCTCTCTCTTCAGGTAAACAGTGGGCAGAGTTCTTTGTTGGGCGATCCTCCTAAAGAAGTCAGGCTGCCTTCTAATCCTTACCTAAACCTGGCCAGTGTAATGCCAGGAGTAGTTCTGCAAGGTGAGCACACAATCACACAACAGCCCTAAAGCTTTTGCACCTGAGCTGACTGTGCGTGCGTTGTTCTATAGTTAAAAAGCATTTCAGACTTCACGTCCTGGCTTTTGCGGCACTTAAAAGCATTTTGTATTCATTTATTAGTCAAACTTTTTTTATACAAGAAAAGCAATTCAGGTCAGCTCGTGATCAGTTCTACCACCTCTGTTAATCACATCAGTTTTGTTTTTTTTTTAATAAATTTATTTATAGAATTTTTACAAGTATTTTAACAAATCAAATCAGGCCCAGTAAAACAAATACCAAATGATACAAAGACATACACCAATACAGTTTAGGCCATTACAATTTTAATACTTTTTGAAAAATAATGAACAGCTTATAACCAATCCCCCCAATCCAATAACCAAAAAAAACCCAAACAAACACACACACAAATAAAGGCTGCCACATTTGTGAAAACTTACTAGTATTTCCTCTGAGTCTGAATTTAATTTTCTCCAATTTTAAAAAGAACATAACATCTTCCATCCAAAGTGAACGGGCTGGAGGGTGAAGAGCTTTCCAAGACAGCAAAATCCTACGTCGTGCTAGTAAAGAAGTGAAAGCAATAACATCCAACTGCATACGATTAAGGTTCAGAGTGGAATCTTCAGAAACACCAAAAATGGCTATTAGTGGGCAAGGCTTGAGTGTAACATTCAAAACATGAGAGAGCACTTCAAAGTAAAAAGTCCAGTATACCTGAAGTGTTGGGCAGGTATAAAACATATGAGTTAAATCACAAGAGGAGGTGTTGCATCTATTGCACAGGTCAGGAATGCCGGGGTATATTTTAGATAGTCTAGATCTTGAAAAATGCAATCTGTAAACCATCTTAAATTGAATAAGGGAGAGTCTTGCACATGAAGATGAGGTGTAAATCCTGTCAATTACTTTGTCCCAGTAATCTTCACCAAACTTAAAGCCCAGTTCCTGTTCCCAACTGAGAGCAATTTTTTTGGTTGAGTAATTGCCCGATGCCATAATTAAAGTATATATTTGTGATATAAGAGCCTTACTGTGAGGCTTCAACTCAAATAAGTCTTCCCACCAATACTTGGGGGGCTGACTTGGAAACTGGCAAAATTAAAGATGCAGAGTGTCTTATT